>VHKM01000595.1:645000-868228 GCA_007210695.1 Neogobius melanostomus | reverse complement strand
TGGAGAGACCTCTCAAGGAGAGTCTAGCCCGTCAGGACTCAACACAGTGAGTAACCTCAAAGAGCTGTCTGGTCCAGGAGTAGGACTAACACGTGAGAACGCTCAGAGGAGAGGGTCCCTGGTCAGAGTCACAGGAACTAATAACAATGGAGGAAACGCTCAAGAGAGGTTTGTTCCCAGAGTCAGGACTAAATCAACAGTTGGGAGAACTCAGAGACGAGGTGTGTCCCAGAGTCAGGACTAAACACAGTGAGTAACCTCAGGGAGAGTCGTGTCCAGAGTCAGGACTAAGAACACAGTTGAGAACCTAAGGGAAGGGTCTGTCCCAGATCAGGACTAAACACAGAGAACCTCAGGGATGAGGTTCGTCCAAGAGTCCAGGACTAGAACACAGGTGAGACCCTCAGGGAGAGTCTGTCCCAGAGTCAGGAACTAAACACAGAGAGAAATCAAAGAGAGGTCTGTCCAGAGCCCGGCACTAAACACAGTGAGAACCTCAGAGAGAGGTCTGTCCCAAGTCAGGACTAAACACAGAGAGAACCTCAAAGGAGAGGTCTGTCAGAGTTCAGGACTAACACAGAGAGACCTCAGAGAGAGGGTATCTGTCCAGAGGAAGGACTAACACAGAGAGAACTCATAGAGAACTAGGAAGGTTCTGTCCAGAGTCAGGATAAGACAACGAGAGAGAACTCAGGAGAGAGGTCTGTACCCAGAGTCAGGACTACATCAATTGAGAACCTCAGAGAGAGTTCTGTCCCAGTCAGGAACACAGTGACCTCAGAGAGAGGTCTGTCCCAGAGTCCAGGACTAATGAAACAACAAGCTGAGAACCTACAGGGAGAGGTCTGTCCCAAGTCCCAGAACTAAACACAGTCAGAACCTCAGAGAAGAAGGTCTGTCCCAGACGTCAGGACTAACACAGAGAAAACCTCAGGGAGAGGTCTTCCAGAGTCAGGACTAAAACACAGAGAAGACCTCAAGGCATGAGGTCTGTCCGCAGAGTCAGGGACTAAACAACAGTGAGAACCTCAGAGAGAGGTCCTGTCTCAGAAGTCAGGACTAAATACACAGTGCAGACGAGGGAGAGGTCTGTTCCCAAGTCAGGAACTAATACACAGTCAGAACCTCAGAAGAGTAGGTCTGTCCCCAGAGTCAGGACTACAACAAGTCAGAACCATCAGAGAGAGGTCTGTCCAGAGTTTCAGGACTAAACACAGTGAGAACCTCATAGAGAAGCTCATAGAGAGGTCTGTCCCAATCGGATAAACACAGTCAGAACCCTCAAGAGAGAGTCTGTCCAGAGTCAGGACTAAACACGGTGCAAAACTCGAAGAGGTCTCGTCCCAGAGTTCAGGACTGATAAAACAGTCAGACCACCGTCAGAGAGATCTGTCCCAGAGTCAGGACTAAACACAGTGAGACCCTCAGAGACAGGTCTGTCCAGAGACAGGACTAGAGTACACAGAGAGAACCTCAGGAGAAGGTCTGTCCCGAGTCAGGGATCAAACACAGTGGAGAACCTTCAAAGAGAGGTCTGTCCAGAGTCCAGAACTTAAACACAGAGAGAACCTCAAGGAGAGGTTCTGTCCCAGAGTCAGGACTAAACCACTAGAGAAAACTCAGGAAGAAGGTCGTCCAGAGCCAGAGACTAAACCCATGAACCTCAAGAGAGAGGTATGTCGAGTCAGGATTAAAAGAGAGAAGCTCAGGGACGTAGTCTGTCCAGAGTCACAGGACTAAACACATGAGAACCTCAGGGAAGAGGTCTGTCCAGAGTCAGGACTTAACACCCAAAGAGAAACTCAGAGGAGAGGTCTTGTCCCAGAGGTCGACTAAACAGAGCGAGAACCTCACAGGGACGAGGTCTGTCCCAAGTCAAGGTGAACTAACAACACAGTGAGAACCTGCAGGAAGAGGTCTGTCCCAGAGTCAGGATAAACAGATGAGAACGCTCAGAGAGAGGTCTGTCCCAGAGTCAAGGAACACAGTGAGAACCTCGTCGAGTATATGGATCTCCAGGAGTCAAGACTAAACACATGTGGAACCAGAGAGAGGTCTGTCCCACGAGCTCAAGACTAACACCAGAGAGAACCTCAGAGAGGAGGGTCCGTGTGTACCGAGAGTCAGAACACACAATGAGAGCCTCAGAGAGAGGTCCTGTCCCGCAGTCAGGACTAAAGCACAAGAGAGAGACCTCAGAGAGATCTGATCCCACGAGGAAGGACCTAAAGTCACAGAGAGAACCTCATAAAGAACCTCAGGAGAGGTCTGTCCCAGAGTCAGGACTAAACACAGTGAGAACCTCAGGGAGAGTATCCCACGAGAGTCAGGCTAATACAAGTGAGAAACTCAGGGAGCAGATTGCTCCCAGAGTCAGGGCAATAAACACAAGAGAGACCCCAAGGAGAGGTCTACCCAGAGTCAGGGACACACGCAGTGAGAACTCAAGAGCGTCTGGTCCGCAGAGTCAAGGACTAAACACAGTAGAACCTCAGAAGAGAGTCTGTCCCAGAGTCAGGGACTAGAACCACACAGGAGGACCTTCAAGAGGGACGGGTCTGTCCCAGAGGAATGGGGATAAACACAGAGAGAACTATAGGACCTCAGAGAGAGGTCTGTCCCCAGAGTCAGGACTCAAACAACCAGAGACGACACCAGCCAGTGGAGAGGTCCTGTCCCACGAGTCAGGACTACACATGAAGAACCTCTGGGAGAGGTCTGTCCCAGAGTCAGGGACTAAACACAGAGAGAACCTCAGAGAGAGGTCTGTCCCAGAGTCAGACTGAGAAACCAGTGAGAACCTAGGGAGAGGTCTGTCCCAGGAGTGCAGACTAAACACATCCAGAACACCCAGAAGGAGAGTCTGTCCCAGAGTCAGGAACTAAACACAGAGAAAACCTCAGGAGAGGTTCTGTCCCAAGTGAGTCAGACTAATACACTAGATGAAACCTCAGGCAGAGGTCTGTCCCAAGATCAGGACTAAACACAGTGAAACCATCAGAGAGTAGGTCTGTCCCAGAGTCAGGACTAAACACAGTGAAGAACCTCAAAGGAGAGGTCTGTCCCGCAGAGTCCAGGGACTAAAACGAGTCAGAACCTCACGATGAAAGTCTGTCTCCAGAGTCAGACTAAAACAGCAGCAGACCTCAGAGAGAGGTCTGTCCAGAGTCAGGACTAAACGAGAGAACCTCTGGGAGATGTCTGTCCCAGAGTTCAGGACTAAACACAGTGAGAACCTCAGGGAGAGGTCTGTCCCAGAGTCAGGACTAAACACAGAGAGAACCTTGTGGAGGTCTGTCCCAGATGTCAGGACTAAACAAGTCGAGCGAGTTCAATAGAGAGGAGAGAGAGCACAGTCAGGACCTCAGAGAGAAGGTCTGTCCCAGAGTCAGGACTAATATATATACCTGAGAGAGAGGTCTGTCCCAGAGTCAGGACCTAAACACAGTGGAGAACCTCAGAGACAGTGTCTGTCCAGAAAGTCAGGACTAAACACAGAGAGACCTCGGGGAGATGTTGCCTGTCCCAAGAGCGACCTAATACACAGGTGATAACCCTCTAAAGGAGAGAGACTGTTCCCATAGTCAGAACTAAACACAGAGAGAACCCTGCAAGGAATGAGTTCTGTTCCATACGAAGTCAGGACTAAACACAGCAGAAAACTACAGGAAGTTAGGTTGTCCCAAGAGTCACAAACAACAGGTGAGAACTCTCAGAGAGAGGATGTCCAGGATCAAGCGATTACACAATGAGAACCTCCAGGGATGACGAGGTCTGTCCAGAGTCGGACTAAACACAGTGAGAACCTCAGGGAGAGGTCTGTCCCAGAGCTCCAGGACTAAACCGCAAAGAGTAGACCTCGAGAGAGAGGTCTGTCCCATAGTCAGGACTAAACAGAGCGATGAACGCTCAGGGAGAGGTCTGTCCCAAGTCAGGACTACACAGTGAGAACCTCAGAAGAGGTCTGTCCAAGTCAGGACTAAACACAATGAGAACCTCAGAGAGAGGGTCTGTCCCAGAGTCAGGACTACACAGTGAGAACCTCAAGGGAAAGGTCTGTCCAGAAGTCAAGACTAAACACAGTGAAAGCTCAGAGAGAGCTTCTGTCCCAGAGCAGGACTACACAGAGAGAACCTCCAGAGAGAGGCTGTCCCAAAGTCAGGACTAAACACACGGTGAGAGCCAGAGAGAGGTCTGTCGCCAGAGTCAGGACTAAACACAGAGAGAACCTCAGAGAGAGGTCTGTCCCAGAGTCAGGACTAAACACACAGAGAACCTCATAGGGAGAGGTCTGTCCCAGAAGTCACAGGACTAAACACAGTGACAACCTCAGGGAGAGGTCTGTCCGCCAGAGTAGACTAAAGCACGAGTGAGAACCTCAGGGAGAGGTCTTGTCCCATGAGTTCAGACTACACCTAGAGAGACCTCCTCAAGGAGAGGTTCTAGCCCATGAGTCCAGGTAACACGTAGAACCTCTAAAGCAGCTGTCCTGTCCCAGAGTCAGGACTAAACACAGTGAGAACCTCAGAGAGAGGTCTGTCCAGAGTCGCAGGGACTAAAACACGACACGAGTGAGCAACCTCAGAGAGAGGTCTGTCCCAGAGTCAGGACTAAACACAGTGAGAACCTCAGAAGAGGTCTGTCCTACAGAGTCAGCGACTAAACACAGTAGAACCTCAGGGCAGAGGTCTGTCCCCAGAGTCAGGACTAAACAAAAGTGAAAGACCTCAAGTGGAGAGGTCTTCCAGGATTCAAGGACTAAATCACAGAGAACTCAGGGAGAGGTCTGCCCAGAGTTCAGGACTAAGCAGTGAGCAACCTCAGGGAGAGTCGTACCCAGAGTCAGAGACTAAACATCAGTAGGAAACCTTCAAAAGATGAGGTCTGTCCCAAGCCAGGATAAACACAGTGGAGAACCCTCAGAAGAGAGGTCTGTCCCCCAGACAGAGGACTAAACACAGAGAGAACCTAAAGGAGAGGTCTGTCCCAGAGTCAGGACTAACAACAGAGGAGAACTCAGAGAGAGGTCTGTCCCAGAGAAGCGACTAAAGCACAGAGGAGAAACCTCATATGAGCAACCTTTCAGTAGGGGAGGTCTGTCCCAAGGAGTCCATGTGACTAACACAGAGAGGATAGCCTCAGGGAGAGGTTCCCAGAGGTCAGGACCTAACAGTCAGGTGAGAACCTCAAAGAGAGGTCTGTCCAGAGTCAGGACTAAACACAGTGAAACCGTCAGAGAAGAGTCTGTCCCCAGAGTAAGGACTAAACACAAGAGATACCTCAAGGAAGAGGGTCTGTAGCCCGCAGACGTCAGGACTAAACATGCAGAGGAGAACCCTCAAGGAGGTCTGTCCCAGAAGTCAGGACTAACACAGAGAGAAACCTCCAGAGAGGAGAGTCTGTCCCAGAGGAAGGATAAACACGAGAGAAACCTCATAGAAACCTCAGAGAGAGGTCTGTCCCAAAGTCAGACCTAAAACAGAGAGACCCTCAATGGGAGAGGTCTGTCCCAGAGTCGGACTAACACAGTGAGAACCTCAAGTAGAGAGGTCTGTCTAAGAGTCAGGACTAAAACAGGTTGAAGACACCTCAAAGAGTAGGTCGTCCAGAGTCAGGACTAAACACAGTGAGAACCTCAATCGAGAGAGGTCTGTCCCAGAGTCCCAGGACTAAACCAGAGAGAACCTCAGAGAGAGGTCTGTCCCATGAGTAGGACAACACAAAGAGACTCAAGAGAGGTATCCCAGAGTGCAGACTAAACACGTGGAACCTCAGAGAGAGGTCTGTCCCAGAATCAGGACTAAACACAGAGTAGCCTCAGGAGAGGTTCTGTCCCAGAGAGTCAGCCGACTGGAAACCAGTGAGAACCTCAGAGAGCGTCCTGTCCAAGTCAGGACTAAACACAGAGAAGCCTAAGAAGTAGCCTGTCCAGATCAGGACTAAACACAGTGAGACCTCAGAGAGAGTATGTCCCAGGAGTCAGAGGACTAAAGCACACAGTGAGAACCTATGAGAGGAGAGGTAGTGTCCAGAGTTCAGGATTAACATGAGAGCAACCATCCAGGGAGAGGTCTGCGCAGGGTCAGACTAAACACATGAGTAACCCTCAGGGTGAAGAGGTCTGTTCCCAGAGTCGAGGACTGAGAACCCAAAGAGAACCAGAGTAGGTGTTCTGCGAGAGATAGGACTAGACCAGAGAGAGAACCTCAGTCGAGGAGGTCTGTCCCCAGAGTCAGGACTACATGCGGTGTGAACTCCACGGAAGCGGAAGTTCTGTCCCAGAGTCAGGACTAACACGCAATGAGAACCTCAGAGAGAGGTGCGCTTGTCCCAGAGGTAGCAGGCTACAACTACAGAGAAAACCTCAGGGAGAGGTCCTGTTCCCAGTACAGGACTAAACCCAAAGAGAACCGTCGAGAGAGGGTCTGTCCCCAGAGTCAGGACTAACAAAGAAGAACCTCAGAGAGAGGTCTGTCCCCGCAGAGCAGGCTAAACATGAGCGAGAACCTCAGGGAGAGGTCCTGGTCCCAGAGTCAAACTAAAACACAGGCTGAGAACTATAGGAGACGTCCTGTCCAGGAGTCAGGCACTAAACACAGATGAAGCCTCAGCGAAGGTCGGTCCAGAATCGAGGACTAACACAGATGAAGAACCCCAGGGAGAGGCTCTGTCCCAGAGTAAGGACTAAAAGCAAGTGAGAACCCAGGGAGAGGTCTGTCCAGTCAGGACTAAACACAGTGAGAACCTCAGGAGAGGTCCCTGGACACGAGTCAGACTAAACACAGTGGAGAACCTCAGGGAATGGTCTGTAGATCACGGACTAAACATCGTAGAACCTCAATGGAGAGGTCTGTCCCAGAGACAGGACAAACCAGTGAGAACCCCAGGAGAGGTCATCCCAGAGTCACACTAAACACGGTGAGAACCGTTAGGGGAGAGTCTGTCCCAGAGTCAGGACTAAACACGGTGAGACCTCAGGGAAGGTCTGTCCCACGAGTCAGGACTAAACACAGGAGAAAACCTCAGGGAGAGGTCTGCCCAGATCAGGACTAAACGACAGTGAGGAACCTCAGGGAGAGGTCTGTTCCAGAGTCAGGACTAAACACAGTGGAGAACCTCAAGAGAGACTGTCTGTCCCAGAGTCAGCGACTAAACACAGAGGAGAAGTCAGAAGAGGTCTTCCCAGAGTCAGGAAACTAAACACAGGGAAACCTCAGGGAAGAGGTCTGTCCCAGAGGTCAGACTAAACACAAGGAGAACTTCAGGGCAGAGGTCTGTCCCAAGTCCAGGACTAAACCCAGTGAGAAACCTCAGGGAGAGGTCTGTCCCATGTCAGGACTAACACCATGAGAGAACCTCAGAAGAGGTCCGCCAGAGTCACGGACTAAACACAGTGGAAACCTCAGAGAGAGTCCTGTCCCAGATCAGAGACTAAACACAAGTGAGACCTCAGAGAGAGGTCTGTCCAGAGTCAGGACTAACAGAGAGAGAACATCAAGGAGAGGTCGTCCCAGCACAGGACTAAACACAGAGAGAACCTCGAAGGAAGTCTGTCAGAGTCAGGGCTAAACACGTGGGAAACCTCAGAGAGAGGTCCATCCCAGGAAGGTCAGGACCTAAACACGATATGAAACCTCAGAGAGAGGTCTGTCCAGCAGAGTCAGGAACTAAACACAGAGAGAACCTCAGGAGACCGGTCTGTACCAGAATCAGGACTAAACGACAGTGAGAACCTCAGAGAAGGTCTGTCCCAGGAGTCAGGACAAACACAGTGAGAACCTCAGAGAGAGGTCTGTCCCAGAGTCAGGATCTAAACACAGTGAAAAACCCCCTCAAAAAAAAGGGAAAACGAAGGGGGTTCTGTTTTTTGTCCAGAGCAGGACTAAACACAGTGAGAACTCAGAAGAGAGGTCTGTCCCAGAGTCAGCGACTAACACGGTGAGACCTCAAGGACGAGGTCTGGTCCCAGAGTCGGACTAACCACAGTGAGAACCCCAGGGAGAAGGTCATCCCAGAGTCAGGACTAAACACGGTGAAGACCTCAGGGAGAGGTCTGTCGCAGGAGTCAGACTAACAACGGTGAGGAATCTCACGTGGAGAGGTCTGTCCAGAGTCAGATAAACACAGTAGAACCTCAAGAGAGGTCTGTCCAGAGTCAGGACTAAACACGAGAGAACCTATGAAAGAGGGTCTTTCCCAGAGTCAGACTAAACACAGGAAACCTCAGGGAAGGTCTGTACCAGAGTCAGGACTAAAACACAGGGAAACTTCAGGGAGAGGTCTGTCGCAGAGTCAGGACTCAACACAAGTGAGGAACCTCAGGGAGAGGTTCTGTCCCCAATTGTCAGACTAAACACAGAGAGAATTCAGGAAGAGGTCCGTCAAGTCAGAGTAACACAGTGAGACCTCAGAGAGAGGTCTGTCCAGAGTCAGGACTAAACACAGAAGAGAACCTCAGAGAGAGGTCTGTCCAGAGTCAGGACTACAGAGAGAGAAGTCAGGGAGAGTCTGTCCAGAGGTCAGGGACTAAACAACAGAGAGAACCCAGGAGAGGTTCTGTCCAGAGTCAGGATAACCACAGAGAGAACCTCAAGGAGAAGGTCGTTCCAGGTCAGGGCTAAACACGGTGAGAACCTCAGAGACGTCCGTCCAAGAATCAGGACTAACACAGAGAGAACTTAGAGAGAGGTCTGTCCCAGAGTCAGCCTATAAACACAGAGAGAACTCAGGGAGAGGTCCTGTCCCAGAATCAGGACTAAACACAGTGAGAACCTCAGGGAGATCTGTCCCAGAGTCCAGTGACTAAACACAGTGAGAACCTCAAGAGAGGGTCTGTCCAGAGCCAGGACATAAACACAGAGAGAACGCTCATAAGAGGTTGTCCCAGAGTCGGACGAAACACAGGGAGAAACCTCAAGGGGAGAGGTCTGTCCAGAGTCAGGACTAAAACTCAGGAGAACTTCAGGGAGAGGTCTGTCCAGAGTCAGGACTAAACACAGAGAGAACCTCAGAGAGAGGTTGTCCAGAGTCAGGTATATATATATAGTGAGCAACTAGGGAGAGGTCTGTCCCAGAGTCAGGACAAACCAGTAGACCTCAGAGAGAGGTCTGTCCCAGAGTCCAGGACTAACACGGGTGAGAACCTCAGGAGAAGGTCTGTCCAGAGCAGGACTAAACACAGTGAGAACCCAGGGAGAGGTCTCAGTCACACAGTCAGGGACTAAACACAGAGAGAACTCAAGGAAGGTCTGTCCCAGAATCCAGGACTAAACACAGTGAGAACCCTCAGAGAGATGTCTGTCCCAGAAGTCAGGACTAAACACAGTGAGAAACCAGAGAGAGGTCTGTCCAGAGTCAGGACTAAACACAGTGAGAACCTCAGGGAGAGGTCTGTCCCAGAGTCAGGACCTAAACCACAAGTTGAGAACCTCAGAGAGAGGTCTGTCCCAGAGTCAGGACTAAACAGGGGCGAGAACCTCAGGGAGAGGTCGTCCAGAGTCCAGGACTTAAACACAGGAGAACCAGGGAAGGTCAGTCCCAGAGTCAGGACTAAAACACGGTGAGAATACGCTCACGGGAGAGGTCTGTCCAGAGTCCAGGACTAAACATCGGTGAGAACCTCAGGGAGAGGTCTGTCCCAAGCAGGACTAAATCACAGGGAGAACTATGGAGAGGTGCTGTCCAGAGCAGGACTAAACACAGTGAGAACCTCAGGGAGAGGTCTGTCCAGAGTCAGGACTAAAACAGGATGAGAACCTCAAGAGAGGTCCTTCCCAGAGTCAGGACTAACCACAGAGAGAACCTCATGAAGAGGTCTGTCCCAGACACAGGACAACACGGGAGACCTCAGGAGAGGTTCTGTCCAGAGTCGGACTAAACACAGGGAGAACTTAGGGAGAGGTCTGTCCCAGAGTCAGGACTAAAACACAGTGAGACCTCAGGGAGAGGTCTGTCCCATTGTCAGGACTAAACACAGAGAGAACCTCAGGAAGAGGTCCGTCCCAGAGTCAGGACTAAAATTTTTTTATTAAAATGCTGGGGTGATTGGTGCGGTTGTGAGCACAGTGAAACCTCCAGAGAGAGGTCTGTCCAGAGTCATGGACTAAACACAGAGAGAACACCCAGAAGAGAGGTCTGTCAGAGTGACAGGACTAAACAGAGGAGAACCTCAGGGAGAGGTCTGTCCCGATCAGGCTAAACACAGAGAACCTCAGGGAGAGTCTTCCAGATCAGGACTAAACACAGAAAGAACTCAAGGAGAGGTCCTGTCCCAGATCAGACTAAACACAGTCGAGAACTCAGAGAGAGGTTCTGTCCAGAGTCAGGACTAAACACAGTGAGAACATCAGGAGAGGTCTGTCCCAGGTCAGGCACTAAACTGAAAAGACAACCAAGAGAGAGGCCTCAGACGAGAGGTCTGTCCAGAATCAGGACAAACCAGTGAGAACCCAGGGAGAGGTTCTGTCCCAGAGTCAGGACTAACACAGTGAGAACCCCGGGAGAGGTCTGTTCCAGAGTCAGGACTAAACACAGTGAGAACCTCAGAGAGAGGTCTGTCCAGAGTAGGAACTAAAAACACAGTGGAAACTCTCAGGGAGAGGTCTGTCCCAGAGTCAGGACTAAACACGGTAGAACCTCAGGAGAGGTCTGTCCCAGAGTAAAGGACTAAACACAGTGAGACCCAGGGAGAGGTCCATCCAGAGTCAGCGACTATAAAACAGCGGTGAGAACCTCAGGGAGAGGTCTGGTCCAGAGTCAGGACTAAACCGGTGAGAACATCAGGAGAGGTCTTCCCACGAGTCAGGACTAAACACAGGGAGAACCTCAGGAGAGGTCTTCCAGAGTCAGGACCTAAACACAGTGAGAACTCAGGGTAGACGGTCGTCCCAGAATGTCAGGACTAAAACAGTGAGAACCTCAGAGAAGACGTCTGTCCCAGAGTCAGGGACCACAGAGAGAACGCTATGAGAGGCTGTCCCAGAGTCAGGACTAACCAGGGAGAACCTCAGGGAGTAGGTCTGTCCCAGAGTCAGGCTAAACACAGGAGAACTTCAGGAGAGGTCTGTCCAGAGTCAGGACTAACACAGTGAGAGACCTCAGGGAGAGGTCGTCCATTGTCAGGACCAAACACAGAGAGACTAGGAAGAGGTCCGGTCCAGAGTAGGGACTAACGACAGTGAGAACTCAGAGAGAGGTCTGTTCCAGAGCAGGACTAAACACAGTTGAGAACCTCAGAGGAGTGTCTGTCTCCAGTGAGTCAGGACTAAACAAGAGAGAACTAGGGAGAGGTTCTGTCCCAGAGTCAGGATAACACGAGAGAAACTCAAGGAGAGTCTGTCCCGAGAGTCAGGCTACACGTGGGACCTCAGAGAGAGGTCCATCCCAGAGTCAGGACTTAAAACACATTGAGAACCTCAAGAGAGAGGTCTGTCCCAGAGTCGAGGACTAAACCGCAGAGAGAACCTCAGGGAGATGTCTGTTCCCAGATCAGGACAAACACATGTGAGAACCTCAGAGAGATTGCCTAGAGTACAGGGATAAACACCAGTGGAGTAACCTCAGAGAGAGGTGTCCTGTCAAGAGTCAGGATCTAAACACAGTGAGAACCTCAGGGAGAGGTCTGTCCACCAGATGTCCAGGATTAAACACAGTGAGAACCTAGAGAGAGGTCTGTGCCACGAGTCAGGACTGAACACGGTGAGAATCTCAGGGAGAGGTCTTCAGAAGTGCAGGACTAAACACAGTGAGAACCCCAGGGAGAGGTCAGTCCAAGTCAGCTAAACACCGTGAATCAGGGAGAGGTCTGTCCCAGAGTCAGGACTAAACACGGGTGAGACTCGGAAGAGGTCTGTCCGAGATCAGGAACTAAACACAGGGAGACACCTCAGGGAAGTCTGTCCCAGAGTCAGGACTACACAGTGAGATACCTCAGGGAGAGGTCTTCCCAGAGTCAGACTAACACAGTGAGAAACCTCTGAGAGAGGTCTGTTCCAAGTCAGGACTAACACAGAGAGACCTCAATGAAGAGGTCTGTCCCAGAGTCAGGACTTAACACAGGGAGAACTCGGGAGAGGTTGTCCCAGTCAGGACTTAAAACAGGGAGAATTCAGGAGCAGGTCTGTCCCAGAGTCAGGACTAACACAGTGAGAACGCTCAAGGGAGAGTCTGTCCCAGTTGTAAGACCAAACACAAGAAAACCTCAGGAAAAGGTCCGTCCAGAGTCAAGACTAACATCAGTGAGAACCCTCAGAGAGAGTCTGTCCCAGAGTCGGACTCAAACACAGAGAGAACTCAAGAAGAGGTTGTCCCAGACGTCAGACTAAAACAGAGAGAGAACCTCAAGGTGGGTAGAGGTCTGTCCAGAGTCAGGACTAATCACCAGAGAGAACCTCAAGGAGAGGTCTTCCCAGAGTCAAGACAACAAGAGAGACCTCAAGGAGAAGGTCTGTCCAGAGTCAGGCTACAACATGGTGAGAACTCAGAGACGTCCGTCCCAGAATCAGGACTAACAAGAGAGAACCTTAGAGAGAGGTCTGTCGCCAGAGTCAGATAAACCAAGAGAAACCCAGGGAGAGGTCCTGTCCCAGAATCAGGAATACAACCAAAAGAGTTGGAAAGACCTTATGTGGAGAGGTCTTGTCCACGAGTCACGGAACTAAACACAGTGGAACATCAGAGAGATGTCTGTCCCAGAGCAGGACTAAACAAGAGAGAACCTCAGAAGAGGTCGTCCCAGGAGTCAGGACTAAACACAGGGAGAACCTCAGGGAGAGGTCTGTCCCGAGTCAAGGAGCTAAACAACAGGGAGAACTTTCAGGGAAGGATGCTGTCCCAGAGTCCAGGACAAACACAGAGAGAACCTCCAAGAGAGGCTGTCCCAGAGTCAGGACTAAACACAGTGGAACCTCAGCGGAGAGGTCTGTCCCAGAGTCAGGACTACACAAGTGAGAACTCAGAGAGGAGGTCTGTCCCAGAGTCAGGACTAAACACGGGTGAAAGAAAACTCAGGGAGAGGTTGTCCCATGAGTCAGGATCTAAACACAGTGAGAACCCCAGGGAAGACGGTCATCCCCAGAGTCGGACTAACACGGTGAGAAACTCAGGGATGAGGTCTGTCCAGAGTCAGGACTAAACAGGGTGAAATAACCTCAGGGAGAGGTCTGTTCCCAGAGTCAGGACTAAACACAGGAGAACCTCAGGGAGAGGTTCTGTCCAGAGTCAGGACTACACGTGTAGAACCTCAGGGGAGGCTGTCCAGATCAGGACTGAAACACAGTGAAACCTCAGAGAGAGGTCTGCTTCCCAGAGTCACGGACTAAACACAGAGAGAACCTCATGAAGAGGTCTGGTCCCAGAGTCAGGACTTAAACACAGGAGAACCTCAGGGAGGTTCTGTCCCCAGAGTTCAGGACTAAACACAGGGAGAACTTCAGGAGAGTCTGTCCCAGAGTCAGGAATAAACACAGGAGATACTTCAGGAAGAGGTCCGTCCCAGACGTCCAGCGACTTAAACCAGTGAGGAACCTCAGAGAGAGGTCTGTCCAGAGGTCGAGGACTAAACACAGCAGAGAACCTAGAGAGGGTCTGTCCCGAGTCAGGACTGAAACAGAGAGAGAACCTCAGGGAGAGGTCATGTCCCAGAAGTCAGGACTAAACACAAGAGAGAACCCTCAAGGCAGAGGTCTGTCCCAGAGTCAGGACTAACACAGAGAGAACCTCAAGGAGAGGTCTTGTCCAGAGTCAGGGCTAAACACGGTGAGAAACGCTTCAGAGACGTCCGTCCCGATCAGATACACAAGAAGAGAACCAAGGAAGAGGTCTCCCAGAGTCCAGGCTAAACACAGAGAGAACCCAAGGAGAGGTTGTCCCAGAAGTCGGACTACACAAGTGAAACCTCAGAAGAGGTCTGTCCCAGATCAGGACTATAACACAGAGAGAACCTCAGGGAGAGGTCTTGTCCCCAGAACAGGACTACAACACCAGGAGAACCTGCAGGGAGAGGTCTGTCCAGAGTTCAGGATAACACAAGTGAAGAACTCAGAGAGAGGTCTGTCCCAGAGTCAGGACTAAACTACAGAGAGAACCTCATGAAAGGTCTGGTCCAGAGCTCAGGACTAAACACAGGGAGAACTCAGGAGAGGTCGTCCCAGAGTCAGACTAACACAGGGAGAACTTCAGGGAATCTGTCCAGAGTAGACTAACACAGAGAGAACCTCAGAGAGAGGTCCTGTCCCAGAGTCAGACTAACACAGAGAGAACTAGAGAGAGGTCCTGTCCCAGAGTCAGGACTAAACACAGAAGAGACCTCAGGAGAGTCTGTCCCAGAGTCAGGACTAAACAGAGAGAGAACCTCGGGAAGGTCTGTCAGAGTCAGGACTAAAACAGAGAGAACCTCAAGCGGAGGTCTGTCCCAGAGATCAGGGCTAAACACGGTGAGAACCTCAAGAACGTCCGTGCCCAGAACAGACTAAACACAGAGAGAACTTGAGAAGGTACTGTCCCAGAGTCAGGACTAAACACAGAGAGAACTCAGGGAGAGGTTGTCCCATATCGGAAAACACAGTGAGAACTTCAGGAAAGTCTGTCCCGGTCGGACTAACACAGTGAGGAACCCTCAGGGAAAGTCTGTCTCCAGAGATCAGACTAAACACAGTGAGAACTCAGAGAGAGGTTCTGTCCAGAGTCAGGACTAAACACGTGGACTCAGAGAGAGGTCTGTCCAGAGTCAGGGACTAAACACAGTTCGGACTCGAGAGAGGTCTTCAGAGTCAGGCTAACACGTGAGAACATCAGGGAAACTCTGTCCAGAGTAGGACTAACTGGTGAGAACTCAGAGAGAGGCTGTCCAGAGTCAGGACTAAACATGGTGAGAACCTCAGAGAGAGGTCTGTCCCAGAGTCAGACTAAACACAGTGGAAGTCTTTTGTATTGTTGTGAGAATGGCTCCATACACATACATTGTCCTTGTTAGTCTAACCCAGAGAGGAAGAGGTGGTCCGCTGTAGTCCAGGCCGCTCTCTCTGGGGTTCTCCTCCTGATGGGACCCAGGTGAGCGGGTTAGGGGTGTGTGCGTTTAGGTCATGTCAGAGCGTTGTCCTGGTTGCGCAGCGGCCAGCACCGACGGTCAAACTATGCGTGACTTTTCTCTCTCTAATGCCGTTTTACAACTGTCCCCCTCTTTATTTTTGCGCATCTTTTACGGCGTCCGCGACCTCCATAAAAAGCACAATTTAGGACTTGGTGAATATTCATCAGTCTGTATTGTGTTGGACAAGGGGGGGACTCCTCGCTCCTGAGTCTCCCCTCTCATGGCGCCCCGGTGCTGCTGTGCTCTGCCTCCCCTGGACGCAACGCTGGAGCCGCTATAAATTACATCCATGTTTTTTTCTCTCTCTCGTTTTTTTTTTTTTTTTTAATCTCAATGGGCTGCCCTTTCCCCGCTTAAAAAAAATAGAAAAAAAGAACGCTTTGTGACGTGTGTGGGGGGGGGGGGCTCAATGGAGGCCCGGTCCACGCTAACAACAATGAGGATTTTTTGTTTGGAGGTAACGACAAAAATTGGACGCGGATGTGTAAAAAAACGGAGAGACTGCTTTTGGGGGGGCTTCTAAATCACAGCGGACGTTTGAAAACCTGCTTTTTTATGGAGAGGGATCGTGAATGAATGATCCAACGGTGTTTACAAAAGAAACAAACTGAAATACGACCGACTCCAAAGGCCTGTCCGCAGGTTTTATGTGCGCGTTTTCTTCCCAGCGCTTTTTGTGTTCCCCTGAGCCAGCCCTGGAGAGCGACCGGACCGCGGGGCAGCTGGGCCCCAGTGCGCCGCGGGCCCTCATTCATTTTCATCACCTGCCTCCTCGCGCTCAGGTGATCCGAGCCTATAGCAGTGGTTCTCAGACAGGGCCAGGTGTTCCACTGGTGATACAAGAGCTTTTTCTTAATTGTAGGCAAGGCAAGGCAACTTTATTTATACTTTATTATGTGCCTTATAAAAGAAGATATGTGAAATTACAATCAGGTAAAGTTAAGGCAAAGCACATATATAGAAACATCAAGACATGGGAAATACACAATGACTGGACATTGACCAGGGGGCGGGGCTGAGAAACATGTTGAGGTAGACGCAGAACGACGTGGGCGTGGTTACGGAGGGGGTACAGTATGTCTGTGCGGTTATTTACGGTCGGAAAGTCAGTGTTATGCCAAATATGACCCAGGGAGCTCAGTCCTTATCAGGTTTAGCTCCGTGGCTTGGCCTTGAAGGGAAGTGTTGACGGCGTAGGAGAGATAAGAGGTCCAGCTGCTTCAAACCTCCTCTCTCAGGAGGAAGAGAATTATTCCAGTAATAGTTCATACATTTATAATGAATTAGCTTTTTTCTTGGTCTCAGCTTTAGTTCAGTTCTCCAGAGCAGGTAGTTCCCTTCATAGTTCATCCCTTTTTCTCCCAAAATATAGTCCAACTATATGGCAGGCATGATTTTTTTTATCCTTGTCTCCAAGCTAAGTCTATTTAGAGAACTATTCTTGCTTATGAGACAGTTTTCCCCGATTGATAAGACACTGTTCCTGACACGTTGTACATTGCACTGTTGAATCAAAAGCGCTTTGTTGTCAAAATGTGAACGCTGTCGTCAAGTTGCACACACAGAGCAGAAGCAAGACACTGCAGCAACACACTAAACTCAGTTCAATCAATGTGCACATGCTTAAACCGCACAAAACATAACAGTTCTAAAATATATAGATATAAATACACACAACAACACAACAACAACTAGTTAGGGAAGCAGCGTGAGGGCTTGCTGGTGGGGGGCTACTGCCCTCTACCAACTGACCGTAGTACACCCTGGCTTCTTAAAGCACCTCACTAAACAAGGCAAACAACAAAATAATAAACACAACCAATATTTTACAGTGGAAATGAGAATTACAATAATAATGGGTCGTGTTGACTATGTAATACTTATATTTATAACTAAATTAATAGTCAATTAATAGAATGGTGACTGGTGTTTATAAGTAATGATTGGATATGGTTATTATGTGAACGGGAATGAGGAATAAGAAAAAAGTACAAATTGTAAATAAAATAAAAAATAAAATGTTATATATATATGTAACATTTTTAACATTTATATATATATTGGTAAACTGCATTTCTATCTTCGTGTAATGTCTTTTTACTTTAGAAGTCTTGTAAACATCCTGTGATTTCTTCTTGTAAAACATGAAATGCTTTTCTGTAACAATGCTGCTATATGTAAGGTCAATACGGTCATTTGTAATTGTGTAATTCAGGATTTTGTAATGTAAAGTGTTATATTGTATGTAAACATGTGATGATGTATCACTGTATCCGGAATGTAAATTAATTTTGAATATGGGGGTAGGCACGTATAAGCTTTCTTCCTTCGGCCTACTCCTTTTGAGTTTCTTTGTTGCTTGTTTGTTTTCTGCACTGCAATAATGTTGTTGTAAATAATCACTCAAGTATATGTATTGATAAGAAAGACTGGGATATGAAAATAGTACAGTTTTACAGTTCACTGAAGTACAGTAAAACATTGTAATCTGAAACACTTACTGTGATTACTGAACTCATAACACCCACTTTAACGCCCAGTTTCCGCTTTACCCGAGTCTAAAAGCTTCTCGAAAGAAAGAAAAAAGTGTCAAAATAGCACCAAAAACCATGTGAAAAGGAGCACAAAAGAGCAACAACAAAAAAACCTGGCAAAAAAAAAGTGGCAAAAATGTGCTGACACATAAGAGCAATAAAAGAGCAACCGAAAAGTGAAAAGGTGATGAAAAAAATATACGTCATAAAGTGACGACCACACAATAACGACAGGAGGAACAATATTCAATAAGCTTTTAGATTGGGTAAAGCTGAACTGGAGAAAATGCACTTGGAGAGTTTTTTTTTAACCTCTTAATGATGAAAACGCAACAAAAAAGTGACATAAGAAAGACGAAAATACGACAAAAACGCTTCAAAAATGTGAAATGAACAACAAAAACGTTTCTTTCAAAGGCATTACTCTCCAGTCGAGAAGCATTTGAAGTCGAACTGGAGACAAGGCGCTCGGTAAGAGGTTAAAACGATTGCTCCTGGAGCGTCCTAGAGGCCACTGTGATGGAAAGTAAAGGTACCACGCATATATGGGTCATACGTACAAATGTCACCTCATTGTTTTATGCATAAACAGTTACATAATGCACCTTTATTTTATTTATTTATTTATTTTCATTTTGAACCGACGCTGGACCCTTTTTAGACCCGGTTCTGTCCACATTTGGCTTTGGGCTTTCTTTTCTTTCCTGAGGCCGTTTGTGTGGTAAATTCTCTGACTGACTGACTCGGGCGCGGACCAGAGCAGCTGATTGCGCTGTCACACGCGCTCACACACCAATCATTGACGGAGCATGCGCACCGCGGGACAGAGAGGACAGAGGGGAAGAGGACAGAAAAGCTCTTGTTGTCGTCCGCGGGGGAGGTTTTTCCAGAATTCCAATAAATCATAGCGAGCGCTGAAGTATGAGCCGAGGAACGCGCGCGCGCGCAAGATCACGCACGAGCGCGATGAACGAACGCTGGGTGTGTTGTCGAAGCTATTTCAACGTTGATTGTGCTTTTAGTAGTTTTGATGCTTTTGTGATTCAAAGCACCGCAAAAAAGCAATCATTTTACACTCCAATAAAGCTAGCCTTAAAATGAATCTGCAAGAAAAATAAACAATTGCTTTAGATGATACTGAGTGTAATATTTATAACATTCATTCAGTGCAACTTCAATTTATCCTCTGGAAGCATATTGTAATTATCGGCACAACTTTGCAAAACAATTCTGTGTCCAGGAGCACTCTATGACGCCACGGTTTCTTGTAGGTTTCTTGGGATGGAATGTACAGAGATGTTTCCAGCAGTGAAAACTTATCAGAAACCTTTAAACCACATTCAAATAGGGAAACAACAGAACGGAAAGCATCAATGAAAGGATGTTTAAATGCAACTTTTTATGTAAAAAAAAGAAAGGAAAAAATGTTGATATAAATACGTATTTTACCTTTCAGTGACCCCAGCACATCCCGACAGCCGGTAGGACGCTCCCATGCCGCTAGCTGCTCTGCTTTATGACCGCAACACTCGAGGCCGCCATTGCTCCGCCATTGCTGTAGTACCTCCATATCATCGCTAGGCCCCATTGAAAAGCATTGGACTTTAGACACGGTAAAAACAACTTTAATGCCTGGTTTCAATTTTTTTAACGCTTTCTACAGCTACATATTCCTCTGAGATAACGCTGGGTTACTCACAAAAAAAGAAACCAGGCTGGTTTCGAAATAATTTTTTTTTAATCTCCTACTTAACGGAGGTCGGACTGTTGCCATTGGAGCTGCACGAGCTACACGTCACGCAAGGGCCGAGTCTACAGTGAAGATCCCGCCCTTATTAGAACATGCTTCGTCAGAGCTGGGAGGAGGAGTCTGTAAATCCGCCATGATTTCCCCTCGAACGTGGTCATTGTGGTAACAGGGAGTAGTGAGGAGAGCTGTCTATTCTTTTTAACAGTCTATGGACGCTCCAGACTTATTAGGAATAATGTACTGGTGCATTTACCCCAATTTTAACACGAATGACGAAAATTAATCGGTAGTGTTTCATGGTAGTTGTTCTTGGTTTACTCACTCATTAGTTTGCTTTGGTGTTGCCTCTTTCCGTAATGGACTGATCAGAATAAGGTGTATGTTCGACATCATTCTGACTGACAATGTCGTTGGGACCTATAAACTATGTGGGGTTTTGTTGTCAGTGGAGCTGCATAACTGTCTTGGATATCAACAGCGCAGTCTTCGCTATGCATTTCTGAATGTAAAAAGTATGGAGCGCGGAAAGCAGTGTTCATTTGACAACATATTTTAATTTAGTTTTAGTTTTAGTCTTTTGACGAAAATGTATTCATTTTAGTCGAGATTAGTCAAAAAATATCTTCAATTTTAGTCTAGTTTTAGTCGACTAAATTGCATAAATTAGTCGACTAAATTTAAGACAATTTAGTTGACTTTGCATTTATAATATTCATTATAATCATATTTAATCAGCTCCTCTGCTTCATGGAGCTGCTCCCACATGAACAAAGCTCAGAGCTGCTCCTTTGCAGTGAATTACATGATATGAGTCTCTTTCAGACTGTCAAAGAAGTTTGGATGATTTTAGTCTCTCCTTTTCATTTTGATTTAGTCTTATTTTAGTCGACTAAAATATCTGGACATTTTAGTCATAGTTTTAGTCTCATGAAAAACTTTTAATTTAGTTTTAGTCCAATTTTAGTCGTCAAAATATCACTTTGACTAAAATTAAGACTAAATATTTTAGTCGACGAAATTCACACTGGCGGAAAGGTGTTGTCCTTATCAGAGTATTTTGAATTGCCCCGACACAAACCAAAGCTACAGAGCTTTGTTGTCACCATTATTTTATGGTTTGGGGGCTGAAATTGACACGGAAATGCTAGTTGATCGTAGCGAGCACAGTGAATCAATGGAGTGAACAGACTTAAGTTAAGTTAAGTGCTTTATGTGTCATTGTACAGTTGGACAACGAATTAGGTCAGGTATTGGGTTAGTCCTGACCTGCTGTTTTAGGAGTAGAGGAAACCGTAGCACTGCCGTCAGTCTCCTCTGATCCTCTGAAAGGTGCAGCGCCTCCTGGGTGTGTCCCTGTTTCAGAGCGTGGTGTCCTGCACTGGTCTGCTCCTCCTTCCTCTTCCTACTGTGTAGCTCCCTCTGCTCCACAACAGTCTTTCACCAGACAAATGTAATCTGTCTTTTTCTCCAGTCAACGAACATTCGTCAGAACAATAGTATAGGACAGAAGATTTGTGTGGCTTGCCCGGATACCTCCTCATTTGTCCCTTTTTTGTTTCCTGTAGCTCCTCTTGTGACGCCTCCACTGTGCTGCAGGTGTACGGAGTGCCTCTTCAGTGTTTCAGAAGAGGGCATTTGTAGGTCTACCTCAGGTGGTCTCCCTAGGCTGCCGCCTTAATCGAACGCTTTATCTGATCCGGAATGTGCCACAGCTATAATGAGTGGGGGTGTTTGGGAAATGTCTGTACTTGGGTCAGGAAAACAGCAGTATCCAACCATTCACTTCCGCAAGTACGTCTTCTCTCAGGTTCCGCGATAGGATCAATATCGTGGCTCCGTGACCCCCCCGGGAACCACCTGACCACGGGAGGCTTCAGTCCCTCCCTCCCTTTCCTCCTCCCCTCATCACCTCTTGATGAACTGATGTCCTGGCAAAAAAAAAAAAAACACGGGGCAAACTCATTACCGCACTTATCGATCCCGCTCCTCTAACCGCGGGAGTGAAGTTGCTTCCAAAACAAAAAGAAAGAGAAATTGGCCGAATAGATTCCCCACCCCCACCCCCGCCTTAAGAATGCTGTGTTCCAGGTTTCGTCGGACTGCTGACTGGCCGTGAGGAGTAATGCGCGGCACGCTTGTAAACAACATCCGTTAGGGGTTTTCAGCGGTCACTCCTCGAACGCGTCGGCCGACAGAATCATTCGGCAGTAACGGTGAAGGATGGCGGACCGAGAGGGGGGTCCCGGCGTGGCTTTGATCCAGCTCGGGAAATCCGAACGTTTATGAAGTGCGCGTGTACGATATGTCTTGGCACGCGCGGCTCTCGGGAGGTGAAATATTAGCGTGGTTAAGCATAAGCAAACAGAGTGGGGAGAGGCCAAGATGGAGGAGCAGCTCCAACTGGAATAATGTGCACTGAGCTAAATCAACATCGATCGAAAACATACATCGGATTCCGATTTTTTTTATTTTCATTTTAAGGGAGACACTGCAGGTAAATAGGGAAAACAAAACACAAAGTAGAGATATCGATTTGAAACTTTTGCTGAACATTACTGATATAAATATGAGGAAAAAATGCATTGCAATTTTTCTGTCATTTTATGTTTTCATATAAAATTAAAGCATTTTGAGCATGAAAATGGCCAAAATTGGTGATATTTTGGGCAACGAAATCTACATTTATTTTATTTATGTGTATTTATTGTATTGACATATAAGTTACTAAAAATGTTCAGAGGGGATTTTGGATATATTGTTTAGTTTTTCAATAAGTGAAAAAATCTATAAAAACTCAGCCTTGTTTTTTTGGGGGATTCAAAGCTATATAAATCAGGCTAGGAATTAGATATTAAAAAATCCCTCTGAAAAACCTATTGTTAAGTCCAAGACTGGAGAGTTTGAAGTCTGTATGAGCGACTATAAGGCCTCACCCGCTGCCCGAGTGAGGCCTTCTCTCATTCAGAGAAAACCAGCCCTGAACGTCTTGTACCGAGTGCGCCTTCCCCCTTCCTCTGCACTTCCTTATTTTGCGGCTCCCAGAAGGAAAATACCATATTTTGATTATAGTGTCATCACGGGGACCCTTCGCAGGACATGTGGATGTAAAATCTCTCAATATTCATGAATGAATACCCGTGTGAAAGATGGCTTTTCATAGCGCCGCAGCTGCTACTTCCGGGTTATCTCCGCCTCACTCGCGGCAAAAAACATCATAAAATAAACATCATACAGGGTGAGTTTTGTCATGTTTATCCTCTGACATGAAAACTAAGATGTAAAGGGAGGAAAATAGATAAAAATTTCACTTCGACCACTGCGTGAAAAAGCCATACTTTTACCTGCCGTGTCTCACCTTAAAGCAGTACTAAGTAACTCTTGCCCCTAGAGGCCATAAGCGCAACTGCAGGTGTCTTAGCAAGTTCTGATTTTTTAACTTATTAAATGTCTTGGAGAGTAAATACTACACTGACAGAAAAGGTGAAGGGAGAGAGGGGTGTTGTACATCCAGTTATACAATGGGAATATTTTTTTTCACTCAAACTTGTCTGTAAATACTGTTTAAAGTGGCGCTAGCCCGCAGTTAGCTTTGCCCGTTAGCCTGTTCGCTTCTTCTCTGTGATTCTATTAGTGTGTATTGGTTGCTCCGCCCCGGTGGCAGTCAAGTTGCAAGCATGGTTTTCTGTCCAGAGACACCAGGGGGAGATGAAAGACCCCCAATCATCCCATTAACACTTGTATTACCCCACAGGGCCTACGGAAAGGATTTATTAAGGTAAACACGTTACTTAGTACTGCTTTAAGCTGAGCACAGACTACAGGATTTTGTTCCGCCTGATTTTGCTATGATTCTCTGTCGCGGTGAGCCTTCCCCGAGTCTTGACGAGTTGAAGGCAGTCGTGGTTGTGTGCGGGGGGTTACGACTGGTTACGACTGGACTGGTCTCTAACCTTTTAACATGAGGGGGGGGTTTTATTTAACAAAAGCGACAGAGAGCTACTTATGCATCAACGAGACTTGTCTAATTAATGCTATTTCAACAAAAATGACTTTAATTGTGTCTTTAAACTCTACTTGTTGCACCTGTTCGGCACCAAAGAAATTGTATCTAAAATGTGATTCATTTGAGCGAGAGAGACTGGATGGTCTAAGCTGTGGATTATGAAACTGTGGATATTTGGTGAGTGAAATATGAGCAAATGCTTTAAAGTGCATATGACACATTAGACACAATTTTTGCTAAAACATAGTTAACTCGATTATATTTAAGATTTTGCTAAAGATTGTACCCAGTTTTCTTTAGTTTGACCATTTTTGTGATGTTTATAGTTTCACTTCCTTATTGGACACCGACAGGAAGTGACATCGAAGAAGGTAAACAATTTTAAACTGTTGTCGTGCAACCATGTTAAGTCAATGGGAAATGAATGAGTCAAACTGCTATGGAATGTTACCTTCTTTTATGTCACTTCCTGTCAGCAGCTTAAAAATTCAAATAAAAATAACTTTTCTGCCCAACATTCTTCATTAAAATTGCTGCTTCACTAAAAATAATGATAACTATGCAACTGATGTAATCCATCTAAATAAGTCATATTTTAAAATCTGTCATATGCACTTTAAATGTTGGTGTTTTATGTTGCCCAAGCGTTAATAGAAGAATATGATTATTATCGCGATTAGAAAAAAGAATCGATTGATACCAATATTTTACACATAATACACTTGATTATTATAAGAAAACATACAATTACACAAAACTGATAATTATGTCAGTAATATACAGCAAAAGATTCAAATTGATATCTCTTTTTTAACTGTAGCGTCTCGGCTTAAAACATACAATTTGCGGGATTAGCTCTTCTCCTTGGCAGCAAACTGTTCTATTTCTTTCAAAGGCAAAATTAACTTCACTACAATCCAATGCTCGAAAGAGTTCTGAACAACAAACTTCTCCTTTCTCCTCCAGCGTTCATAATAACTGCAGATTTTCCGCCGCAGGTGCCGTTTGGATCTGGAGCCATGACGTTGACCTTCCACCAACATGCTTTGCTAGTTTCGCTGGATAAGATCTTGTGTGGTGTGTAATCTTTAACAGACCCGGGGGGGTAAGTGTGCATGCCTGAGCCGGTGGGGGGGTTAGGCAGTCCAGGAGGAAAGATCCAGAAAGTGACTTACCAAGCAGAGCACGCACTGTGAACCCACGGTCACTGATCCAAATCACCTCCACTCCTCTACACTGTAAGTTAAACAGCTTACCAGGACATATTATTAAAGTCAATCAACATCTAGAGCTTTGTTTCATTATCACTCACTAGTAGTGGGATGAAATATCCAGTAAATTGTCAAATTCGTTTGTAAAAAGGGACACATATAATTCCACACCTTGATATATGGTGCTCGGTCAATGTTGAAGTGAGCTATGCATGTGCAAACATATGAGGGAGAGGGACCGGACGTTGGGGGATAAACATAAGTGTAAATTTGCCAGAACCGTAGGAACCGTATTTGCGAGACTGGGGAATCCCATTCGAAAAGCATCGTAAAGTAGAACTGAAAAATGAAATGTTGAGCTGGAGGAACATTTGAGGAAACCTCCCAACGGTGAAGAAAACGTTCAGGCCTGTTTGTTGCAGTAAGTCACTGTGACTGTGTCAGTATTAAATCAAAGCACCAAACAATGATCAAGATACCTTTGAAATGCCTCCAAATAAATTCATGAGTCCTGTACAAATAGGAAACATGGAAGTATACATTTTGTTGAGAATTTTAAGAAAAATGGATAAACATCCAATGCTAACTGATACATGTAAACAAATGAAAGCCGCTAAGCAAACATTAGCCACACTGGCAAAGTGTACAGTTTCTCCTTTCAACCTGGTCCAGCACTAGTAATCAGAACCTTCATCTTCGACAATGGATGCATTTAGATGTAGCGCTTTATCCAGGGTTTAGTGTAATTCAGAGAGCTATTTGCAGGACACTGACAGGACGTGACATACGGTGAGAGGAAAAATGGTGGAATTTCTTACATTTCTGCCTAAATTGGTCATAAAATGTGGTCTGGTCTTTATTAAAATCACAAGAATGAGTAAATAGTGTCTGCTTAAACTAATTCAACCAAAACAATTACATGTTATCATACTTTTACTTGCCATAACATGTCAACATTCACAGGACAGGGAGGAATAAGTGAGTGAACCCTTAGATGTTTTACCACCTGCTATAAAAGCAGCCTCATTCACTCTGTCATGGGCGGGTGCTGCGTGGCATGTTGCCAGACCTGTATCCTATCTACTCAAAGAATATTAACCCTCGATACTACGTTTAGTATCGATTTAGCATCAAAAGAATGACCTTTGCTGTGCTTCCATGTAGCTTTTAAAGTAGAGTCTGATCAGTCCAACAGCTGCAAACGGAGCTAGTATGCATTCTTTTGTTTAAGCATATTAAGTAGCCATGTGCTCCGGGTGCAAATCAGGCCTTCAAAGTAATAGAACAGAACTGGGAAGGCCTTTATGTGTCTGTCACTGTGAGACTGATAATACTGCATCTGCTGCCGCTTGCTGTGGTGTTTAAAGGGGCTTAAAATGCTGGGAAATACTTGTTACATGTTTTTGGCCCAACTTCCAGTCTCTGTCCCGTCCACATTGACCCAGACTTTAGATGTGAGGAAGCCTTTAAGGAAATTAGTTACTGACCACCTCGGTTATCAATCACATCAAAAGTATCAGTTCTGTGGCATTGATTCAGGCGAGATTAGCAGATTTTATAAGTAAAAAGACGCCGCGGAGGCACACGGAGATTTAGCGAACCACAGGGGACAATTGCCTTTGAAATTTGATTGTGATTTATCCCATGTAGCGTTTGCGAGTGAACACATTTACAATGGGTACACTCACATCAATATTTAGCGGCGGTAATGGGACGCTAACTGCGCGGTTACGACGAGTGCGGGTGGAAGCGGTCCAGAGCGCCGGAGTCCGGGGGGCCCAAACGGAGATGAATGTCCGCCCGCAATGGAAGGGCGGGTGAAAAAGCGCGGCCATAAATTAGCCATGTTTGGAGATATGCCGTGTCAGGACAGGAGAGGCGTCGGGGGGAGGGGGGGGGGTCTACGAGAGGTTCGGAGTGAGTGGACAAAGAGAGAGAGAGGGAGGCGGCGGGTCTAAAGAGGAGATTTCCGAGTGGAGACTTAAAAGTGTGGCCTCGGTGAACTTGCGCGGTTTTATCAGTCTGGGTGTTGACAGGGGGGGAGACGGGAGGGGAGGGGGGTAGTCACGTGACAACAAAGTTATGGAGAAGGTGTGAGGAGGAAAATGATCTGTCGGTGTCAGGATGTGCAGGATTAGGAGAGGCTATCGAGAGGGTACGACCGGGTCAAAAGACACTTCAGCAGATGTAATTAGGCAACGTTTACAAGTGGCTCTTTTCCGCAAGACCGGGGGGTTCCCAACTTGGGGGGGGAGGGCAGGACGCTTCACTACGGAGCATGTGAAGTCAAGAGTTTGCGGGGGAAATTAGCCTGCCTTAGAGATTGAGAATACCTCAAATGTCATCGGTGTGAATTGTAAAGTCGAATCAAGCTTATGATTGAAAAAGGAGGTATTGGTTTTTGCTAGCGCAGCACGATCCTCGGCGTTTACACCTCACCTGTACGCATCAACGCACTGGTTTGAAAAAAATTATATAAAAATTATAAACTCATTCATTCATTGAGTCAGTTATCAGTGGCAAAAAATAAATAAATGTATGTCAGTAATCTAGAAAGGTTTTCTGTTTTTAAAAGATTCAAACATGCTAACGGCTAGTGTAGCTAGAGGTTTTAGTTCCGCCTCTCACTAGGACCAAAAAATATAAAAAACATTTCTACCGGACAAACGCAACTACTTAGTATTGAAGCTAATCACAGATGCTAAACTCTCATTAGCATTTTAGGCATCATTTATAATATCGCCATTGCCATGTTATAACTTGGTAACTCGCTATATTTTGTGCAGTATAACCTGAGGCTGTAGCGACCCATTTGACAGTTGTAAGAAATTACGTTGTTTGAGCAGCTTGTACATGTTTTCTTTGGAGTTTGATATTTGTTTATATTAGGAAGAAGCTCATATCTATTTGTCCAGGTTCTAAGCCAGCCAAGCTAATTGCCACGAAACTGTTTTAGATGACTGAAGAAAACTATAGGCTAATGTATGTGCACAGTTAGCATGTAGGCTAGTCCGGAAGACGTTTCAGAGTGCGTTAGCCTGCTCAACGTATTTATTCTATCGGCGTTATCATTAGCCGCTAAACAGCGCAAATTATGAACGATCAAGATGTTTTCACATTTAGATGAGGTCAAAGCCTATTTAGAAATCATTAATGAATGTACAGACCTTTGGAGAGTTTACTTTACAAATGAGTAATTAGTGTCTAAAAGTGTCCTCTGAGCTAAATGCTAACTCAGATTCATTTAAGCTTCTGCTTTTTTTGTGGGTCGGATACACATCCAATACCCACTAAACTTCATCTTAATGATAAAGAAACCACAGAAATGCCATAAAAAGTACAAAACATACCTCCATAAGTTGGTATTGTGCCTGGCTTCCCATTTGTTTGGGGATAGAATGTTCAATTTTAACGAGTCCGGGATATGGAAACAAAATGTGTGAATTAGTAGGAACAGACTTATTTGGTATTGTGGCCATACCGCCTTGGCCCTGCCCGATCCCGTCAGACCTAAGATAAGCAGGAAGGGCCTGGTCGGTACTTGGATGGGAGACCGTTTGGGAACACCAGGAAGCCTAGCGAATGTAGTGAGTGAGTGGTTGGTGGTGGTCGGAGGGGCCGATGGCACAGACTGGCAGCCTTGCTTCCATCAGTCTACCCAGGGCAGCTATGGCTATACAATAGTAGCTTACCACCACCAACTATGGAGTGAATGAAGAATGCAATGTAAAGCGTCTTTGAGTGTCCAGAAAAGTGATAAATATAATGTCAATGCTTTTTTGTGTGTGTGTGATTTCTTTGAGAGTGACTAAATTACAGATGCAAATTACAGTTAGCTAATGCTAGCTTGTGAATGTCATGTTGTTAATCCACTGTATGTACAATGAAAAATTAAAGGGAGAAGAGCTTTACATGGCATTAAACAGCACAACAGTTGTATTTCCGAGTCAGTTCATTCCACTGACGTTCCGTAAAAAACAAGAATCTTGAGTCAAATGTGAGTACAAACGGTGCTTCAAACAAGCAGCAGGTTGGTTCAAGTGAGCAGCCCTCGAAGACGTCACCTGGAAACTTTGAACCAAACGTGACATCAGTAGCCTGCATGCAGTCATAACTTCAATATCTTCACATTTTATTCATTAACAACATGTGTATTCGTCAGTTATTTGTACCTCGCATTAGCAACTTACCTTTCAAGCTTACACAAACATCCACGCTGCATTTTGAAGGGAATCTGCTCATTCTGGTGCAATTTATGATGAAAGAGAGACGAAAGAAAGTGCATTTGAAATGTGCTCATACGTGAAATAAAAAAACTTGAGACTTTTTTGCCCATTTTTTCCTCATTTTTATTTTTACGAATGTTATTTTTTTTATCTGCTCTGTGTGCATGCGTTTTGCCCAAAAAGAGAAAAAAGTAAGACAACAGAAACAAACACCATTGATCAAAAAATAAAAATAAAACGAAAAAAATAAAAATAAAAATCCAACCACTATCAATGTGTAAAAAATACCCAACCTACGGCTTAAATAGGCAGTTTCATGTTGTTGGAAATTTCATTAATTAATTCATCATCGTAATTCAGAATCGTAATCATCATCAGTCAGTCAATCATCGCCATGACAACAACAACAACAACAAAGAAGTGAGAAGTTACAGTAAAAAGTGCACCATCGTCTTTTTTAACTTAAAAACTATACAGCTGCCAAAGATAAAATTGTTAATGATAAACTTCTAACAATATAGAAATGTTTCCACAATAATGTTTCACAAAGAAAGAAAGCAATCATCTTTTTTTTTCTTTTTTTTTTTTTTACCTCCTCGTTTTACTTTAAACACTAGAGTTCGACTATGTTCACTCCGCCTGGTCCCCGTCCCTTGGAAGCCCGTGTTCGCCAGTGACAGAAGGCGTTCGAGTCAGGTGGATTCATTCAGGGTCAAAATCAAAAGGATGCTCAAACAACCACCAAAAAAATGCACAAATTCAACATCGCATACGCTAAAACTTGAATGTACGAACATAAATTGAGGTTCACAAACTAAAAATGAAGAGCGAAAACAAAAGCTAAAGTGCGCAAACTAAAATCCACTGAAAAAATGTCAACATGCGTTAGACAAAATTGCTGAAAAAGTGCTTCAACTGCTTGTGACGAAGCAGCCATTTTAATCAAGAAATGTTGGGAATTTGAATTTTCAAGCTACTGACAGGAAGTGACATAGATAGAGGTAAAGTTCCATAGCAGTTTGACTCACTCATTTCCCATGGTCAGCACGATAACAGATTATTATGGTTTGCCTCTATTTCCTACTTCCTCTACTTCCTGTTAGTGTCCTATAAGGAAGTGAAACTATAAAAATCACAACAATTGTAAAACTAAAGAAAACTTGGTACAATCTATCTATAGCAAAATCTTAAATATTATTTGAGCAAAAATTGTGTCTAATGTGTCATATACTTTAAAGTGGACACATGATGAAAAATCGTATATTATTACGAGACATCATTTCAAATTATAAAACTCAAAATATCAATGATTGAGGCAGCCAAAATTATACTTTAAATTTATTTTAAGCCCCATATGTATTTGTCAGCTGCATATGTCAAGCATGAACTCACTTGAAATGAGAGAAATGACATTGGACACTTAATAAGGCAAACACAAACCTTGAAATGAGACCAAAAAAGTGAATTGCATGGAATAAATATGAACAAATTCTGATAATCCAAGCACATTTAAGTCATTTTATCTAAGAGAAGTTTTTTCACCCAGTGTTTTGGGTGCCAACAAATATAAATAGAAGCTAAGATAACAGAAAGTAAAATAAGCTATATATATAAACTAAAACTAAACTGATTCAAAGGATTCAAACAAAATCTGGAATGACAAAAACGTAAGGGTGCAAATAAGTGTGCAGATAACAAAACAACGCTCAAAAACAGTGCTAACCGAAACTGAGCACGCATAATTAAAACTGAAGCGCATAAAGAAAAACTGATGCACACAGACAAAACTTGATGTGCTCAGACAAAAATGTATGTGTGCAGGCAAAAACTGACGCGCGCAGACAAAGACGAATGCGCGCAAAAATTGACGCGCACATTTGTTGTATTCTTTTCCCCCCTCCTTTTTTCACTCGATGCAGTTCATTTCACAAATAAAACATGGTTTGTGCGCCTCTGTCTTTGTTTGCATACTTTGACTATTTTAGTGAGTGATTTTTGAATGTGTGCATTTTTTTTAAACGTACTGTATATACTTTATGGTTTGTGAGCATTTTCACGTTAGTTACTGGGCCTATCCACATGAAAAAAAAAAACTGGAATAAGGTTTACTGTCTTCTCTGTACGTTTTACAAATTTGTGGAGAGAAATTGCTTATAAAGTGGATATGCAGTAAGTCGATTTTCTGTTTTGGTCATTTCTTTCAAAAACAGTGATGACCTCTTGTCTGACAATATGGCGTTGATTCTACAATGTCGGGAATTCACCCTGGTACTATCGGCCAAGTGCTTTAGCTTAATAATCGGCTCAGTCAAGGTAGCAGAGTCACAGTTTAGCCCCTTTCGCCAGCTTACATGTGAATGGTGGTATATCTCATTCTTAACACACTTAAGAGCTTCTCTGTCACTGGCGTCAACGGGCTTCCAAACCCAACGCCACAACACGACATTTGTTCATAGTTCATTGATTCATTTTATTTTTTTTTGTTCTTTTGCAGTCGGATCTCACAGTCCTGTCCAGTGTTGGAAGTCACGGTTCATCTCGGCGATTCCAAAAGTTTCTTTTCGCGACGATTGGAGACAGCAGGGCAGTCCAGTGGCCTCAGTGAACCCATCCCACCCCTTCACCCCTTCCCCGCCCCCTACACATCTGGCCCCAAGCCCCTCGGTACAAGCGGAGGCCTCCCGTCCACTGGAACAAAACAACAGGATGCGTCAGCGCAGCCGGCTTCCATGGGGCTAAGGTAGTTTACTATTGTTGGAGTCAAGCGAAACCCAACGCTAACGGGAAACGAATAAAGGGATATACCATGGAGCTCCTCAAACGGTCATGTCATTGCAAACTATTGCCCGGTATAACGTGAAAGTAAGTGCTCTGCTCCACCTTTTTAGAACCATTTTGTCTTTTAAGGGTACCTGCTAACTTAGCAAAAGCCATGATGGATATTACAGTGCAAACAATACTAGTACTCAAACTTCAATCTTTTAGCGGCGTATTTGCTGTTGATTGGCTAAAACAATATAGCTGGGTCCAACACTGCAAAGGTGAATGGAGATAAACAACAAATTGCTATCATCGAATAATATGTTGTTTGAAGTGACCATGTTTGCGCTTTGTAAATGCGTATGAGCATACCCTGTGTTCTTTTTTTTTGCCGCCACCGTGTTGAAGACAAGTAGTCCAATCGATGCAACCCGTCCAACCCTCGCTGCGATCCTGCCAAGCGATCGGCGAACTATCCAAGATCGATTGTAGCGACGCTCGAATCGTCGACTGGATTGGGTTTAGTTTAGTTGTGGAGTTTCGCTTCTATTCGCACAAGCCTCAGACTAAAGCTAGCTTGGGTAGATTTAGCTAGCTTTCTGTTCAAAGTTAAACCATAACATAAAAATCTAGGGCGGGTTCTAGTTAGCCTGGAGTGACCAAAATGAGTCTCCTCTATATTTCAATACAGAGGGGGGTCAGTCTGGACACAAACGAACCCGTGCAATCAGATTAATTTATTTGCGTCACGTGGAAGTCCCTCAATACCAAAAACGCGTCGACAGTAGGTGAGTTTCTTGATTCATAATCCTGCACGAATATTAACGCAAAAACGCTAACAACACCGCATCAACGGCAGACGCCCGCCCTTCGCCGATTGGTTTACTCCGCTTCCTGTTTGCTTACGTATGTACCGCTGTTGGAAATTTAATTGACGCAGCGGTTCCCAGGCTAGGTTTTAGTAGCAAAGATCGCCAAATTTTCTTCCACTGGCTCTAGAACTTAGAGAATCTAGAATCTACCAGTGGAGTTTAGAATACGGCCCGGCAACTCCTAGGTAGTTACTGGAGTACATCCCTGGTACTTACAGAGATAATTACCAAGTACTTACATAAACGTACCACTGTAAGCACCTAGGGGTTACGAGGTCGGCCCATTAGTCCGACGTCTCATTATTCTGAAAAGCACCCATTGAGTAGGGGTGCCATTAGGGTTAGGGTTAGGGTTATATTTTTGTAATAATGAGACGTCGGACTAATGGGTTGTCGGACCAATGGCATGGCACTGGAGTTACCAGGCCGTACCACTGCAAGTACCTGGTAATTACCTCTGTAAGTACCAGGGATGTACCATAGTAACTACCTAGGAGTTACTGGGCCGTATTCTAAAGTGTTACCAGAAGTTTTTATATTGTTTTTCTTTATTGGAAGTGCTATTTCTCTACACCATTGGCAGATCATTTTAAAATAGATTAGAAAAAACATCCACATTGAATATTAAAACCATTCACAAGTATCCTGCAACTGACACTTTGTCAAAACGATGCATTTCCATGGACTCCTGAGCCGTCTGAGAACTGTTCCAGTGGAAAGGCGGCCCCATGTCCTTACACCTGTCCCTCCCGCTCCATACCTACACCCGCCCCTAAACCCTTTTACATTTACATCGGCTTGTGGCTCTTCTCGCAGCACTCGTCGCTCCCTGACGCCTGTGCGCCGGCGGCTACCGGAACGCCTCCCCCGCCTCCCCCTCCCCCTGCCCCTGCGGTGGACCCGCCGGAGACGGACGCCACCCCCGCGCCGTCGCTCCCGCCCCCGTTGGCGCCGCCGTCGTGCAGCTCCTTCTCGCGCCGCTCCCGCTCCACGGCCTCCTGCTCGCTCTTGCTGCTGGGGAACTTGTCCTTGTTGTTCTCCTTCTTCCACTTCATGCGGCGGTTCTGGAACCAGATCTTGACCTGGCGCTCGGTGAGGGCCAGCGCGTGTGACACCTCGATGCGCCGCTTGCGGGTGAGGTACGGGTTGAACAGGAACTCCTTCTCCAGCTCCAGCGTCTGGTAGCGGCTGTACGTCTGCCGGCCCCGCCTCCGGCCCGCAGCTGCTGGTGGGGTGGGGGGGTGGGGGAGAAAGGGGAGAGGAAGGGGAAGGGGGGAAACACATCAAAAACACATCGTTACAAGTGAGTCCTGGTCATACACTCTGCAGATCCTGCCAAAGCTCGCCAGATGTGGCAGTTGGAGCTTGACATGAGCTTCTTTGATACCTGCCAGTGCGGCTAAATGCTTATACACATCAGTCAGTATCAAGTACTGAATAGTTTTTTGAGGATCTGGAGTTTTCTTGAGTAGTATTTCTGTTTTTGAAAGATACAGTGCATCCGGTAGGTATTCACATGCTTACACTTTTCCCACATTTTGTTACGTTACAGCCTCATTCGAAAATTGAATTAAATTCTTCATCAATCTACACACTAGGACCCAACCGATATTTGGGTATTTTACAACATCGGCTATCGGTGGATATTGTCAGAGGTGGATCTTGCCACTAGGCAAGGCAGGCAGCTGCCGGGGGCCCTCAGCAGTCAAGGGCCCCCATGAACCAGTCAATTATTTATAAGCTTGTATCGAACGCTTGATGATACTAATGACTTTGGTGCTGCAATTACACCATCTCTCCACCAATGCACTTTGGCGCCGTTGATCCCCATCCTGCTGCATTCTTTCGTGAGTCATGGTTCCCTAATGTTAACTTATAGACCCTTTAACTGCTGACATCATCAGTGACATCAGCTGGAGGCAGGAAGTGATCAAGAGAAATAAGATTAAACTAAAACTAGCGATTTTAAATGTAAAACTACAACTGAAAAATGTGGTCCTGTTGTGGCTTAAGGTGCAAGAACAAGAGGAATGACAGTTACAATGATAAAATAAGGTTTTTCTTATATTATATTATTATATCTTATATTTCCAAAAACAGTTAGACATTTGTCTATCGTTACTATGACAACAGCTACAATAGAAATAGATAGGAATCTAGCTTCCTGCCTCCAGCTAAGCCCAGAATGTTTACAAACAATTAAAGGGTCAATAATGAGCGGTGGACAGACTTTTTACTCATGGCTTTTAAATAGTGAAACCAGTTTATTGTAACACTCATCATGACCCAAAGAGCCGCAGCCTTCTGAGGGAAATGTATGTAGAGAACTGCGTTATGGGAGATGTCAGGTGACCAGCTCCTGGCGTTCTCTCTGCCAGTGCGCAGTACACTGAGCGGCCGCCACAGGGCCCCCTACCGACAATCTTGCTTGGGGCCCCTTGATACCCTTGCTACGCCACTGGATATCGTCTGATAAAAAGGATATTTCCAGAACCGGAAGTGATAGAGCCTTCCCTTTGCGCTGTAAAGAGCTCAGTCAGAGCTTTAAAACCAGCCCTCCCACCTTGGCCACAGGGGGGCAGAGAAACATCGCGGTCACAAGTTTGTTCACCTATTTTATATATTTTATGTTGCAGACTTTTGCTTATAATTTCGGAACCATAAAAGAAAGAGACTTGCAGTATTTTGTTTTGGAATCTACTGATTTTGGCCTTTCAAACAAGCTCCCTCTGAAGTACCTACTAAACATATACAGCGCCCCCTGCTGTCATTGTTCAACACCGACACATTTAGAATCATCAAACATAGAATTATAGACGAATAATTTAATACAAATTTGGCCAAAAATATTGTTGGTGCATATTGGCATCCTCATTGGTCGACCTCTATTAGATATACAGTACTTCTATTGATTGAGACCTATAATAATAAATATTAAACTATCGGCCATTTGAGAGATTTAAGAAAAAATCAAATTAAAATTTAAAATATCTATATATAGCCGATATATAGGCCAATAGCCTATATATCGGCTATTGGCCAACCCCTGCATATCGGTATCGAACCCCAAATTTTCCATATAGGCCAGGCAGTATACATGCGTTTTGCCATAATGATTTGCATGTCATTTACTCAGTACTTTGTGGAGTTGCCTTTGACAGCGATTACAGCTTCTAGTGAATACTTTCTACTCCTATCCATTTCTATAAAGGCTCCAAAGTAAAAAAAAAAGTAAATTCATCCATGTGTTTGGTTCATTTTAAAAGTCTAGAAATGCACACTCCAGAACAGCAGGTGGCGCTGTGCAGGTGTATTTAAAGGTGATTATTTAAACGGATTTGTACTTTTTTTGTTTTTTTGTTACAGCAAATACTTTAATCATTTGACAACTTAGGAGCAATATTTGACCTGTAGTATCTGTACTTTTATTCAAGTAATGAAATCAAGTACAATGCTCATTTGATTCAGAACTGGACTTAAACGCCCTTAACCTAATTCTTAACCTTTTCATAGGTTAACCCCTTTCCGTCACATATTGACTAATTGGGTTGACCACACACAACATCAGCGAATGATCATACAAACCTCACACATCAGGCTGGTTTCTTCACAAATGACTATTCTAACAACATACTTATATATGCAGTGAAAAGAATGTTGCTCGACCAAAAGGTGTCAGGTATAGGGCCTTTAAATAATGTTCTTTTCAGCAGATACTCGGTTACTTTTAATTGAGTAACGACTTGATTTGCTACATTTTGCTTCAACTTGAGTGAAAATATACTTACTCGAGTAAATATTTTAGCTACTCTACCCAGCTCTGAAGATAAGTTACTTAAAGCCACTACTTTTTGACAGTTTTTTGTTCAAAGTGTGAAGATATTTTTACCGTCATGGCCGACCTTCGGAGTCAGTATGTGACAAAAAAAAGTTTAGTTTTGTCACATACTGACTCTTTGGGTTGACCGTACAAAACATCAACAAATGATAATACAAACTTCATCCATCAGGCTTATATTTTTTTTCACAAATTACTACTTCTACAACATACTTCAAAGGAGCTTTTTACAACTATTTATGTGGGGCAGGAAAACCTTTTTGTGACGCCATGGCTGTTGGCTGGTTGTCATGGCGCCTTTCCATCAGAGTGGCCTCACAACACTCTGAGATCAATTGTTTCATCGGTTTTCTGGTGAGCAGAGAAAACCTACCAGAAATGTTTAAAAACAATAGATCCTGGAGCATCATAGAGGCCACTGTGATGAAAAAAACATTTTTTTTTTTTCACATAAAAGGTTGCATAATGCACCTTTAAGTCAGTAATATGTTGCAACAATACTTGTTAGAACAGGGGTCTCCTGCCTTTGTCAGCCTGGGAGCTGCTTTTATGTAACAAAATGGTGGAGAGTGACTTTGATGATTGTGATTGTGCTGGTGAAACAATGTGACTTTGGTAGACAACGATGAAATGTCAACCCAATAAAGAAAATGTTTGCAGATTGTGTTCATCATGTTACTGCTTGGAGATCCCTGATTATTTACCATAACAACATACGCAAATCCCCTCCTGGAACCGCCACCTTAACGTGGTGGAGGGGTTTGAGCCTGAATGATCCTGGAGCTCTGTTGTCGGGGGCTTGGTGCCCCTGGTAGGGTCTCCCATGGCAAACAGGTCCTAGGTGACGGGTCAGACATAGAGCGGTTCAGAAGCCCCTTATGAGAGACCAACAGGCCCGGTTAGAACCATGAGGCCGTCCTTGTGTGGACCCACCACCTGCAGGAGGAGCCATAGGGGCTGGTGCTCCAACTGCTGCCCCACGACCCGGCAACGGACAAGTGGAAGAAAATGGATGGATGGATGGATGGATGGATGGATGGATGGATGGATGGATGGATGGATGGATGGATGGATGGATGGATGGATGGATGGATGGACATACGCAACTAATTCATACATTTACTCACAGCACATAAAAACATATACCCTGCCTGAAAGCGGAGGGCCACGCACACTGTCCAAATATGCCAAACAGAGAGGGAAATAGTGCATATTACCCATAATGCTATGCAACATACAGTGAGTAACCACAAACATAAAGTCAGGCATTGCTGGCCTTAAGATTGGATGTTACTTTTACTTTGTTTTTTTGTTTTGTTTTTTCATATTGTTGCACATAACAGGTAATAAAGCTTTTTTATGATTCTTTTTCTTCAGCGCAGCATCTCTAATGGGACACATTCAAATGTGAAAAAAAGAATATGATTTTAGGGGATTGAAAAGACATTCTTTTGTGGAAGGAAGCTAGTTTCTCTAAAACCATCAGTTTCAGAATATTTCTAAAATCCAAACAATTAGAAAACATGTGTTCTCTTCGGGACCCTCCATTACCCTCGGGTGACAAGCCGCAACCCAAATAAAAATGTAACTTCTCATATATCGAGTAAAGTATTGTATTTTCCACACAGGTTTTGATTGAACAAACATATGCCTTTAAGACTGACATGATGATCAAAACTGCCCAATAACATGATTTTGAACAGACTAAGGTTGTGTTTCCAGTTTCAGATGGAAAGGATTGGAAAATATTTTCCCTGGAATAGGCTCGTGACTCGTGGGTACTGTTAAATGATTCCAGTCCGGTATCGGAAATAAAGTTTAGGTATTACCGGAAAGTATCAAAAGCAGGTACCGGGGGGAAAAAAGCATCTTTAATATTTAGATCCAAGTTTTGATGCTGTTGGTCCAGTTGGTTCAACTCAAATAATTGTGTTTTGTGTATATATATATATATATATATATATATATATATATATATATATATATATATATAGTGATAGCGATAAAATCCAAATGTTATTCCATTTACAATTTTCTTTAGAAATGATAAATGCGTAGATTTGTTGCATTTGAGGCACTCTGTCTGGAAGGATACGCTTTATGGAATTGAAGTTTGAATTTCTTACGTCTGTCCCTCCATGTCCCACCGCATCACATGCACCACTGTTTCAGGTGGTCGCCCCAGGTCCAAAGTGCCTCAGTATTTATATCATATACAGCTCTAGCATTCTTGTTTCTTAATGCGTAACACGTGTTTCATCAACGGTAAAAACCTAACTTTGAGTCAGCGTGAACCCTTTTCTCCGCTGTTTCACTTAATCTCTTATCCAAGTGCATTTCTCCTGTTACCCAAATCTAAAAGCTTACAGCCTATGCCATTGTAACGCCTCATTTGAAAGCTAAAACCTACAAAACTTGTCTAAACGGATCATTTTCCTCGCATTGGTGCCGCGTTTTAGATTAGACTGATTAGATTAGACTGGAGAAAATGTGCTCGGTGCAGGTGGGGGTTAAGAGGTTAGATGAGTCTCCTTTCCCAGTACCCTTCGGTATGTGAGGCAAACCCCGCCCTCCGTATACGTCGCAACCATAGCGCCCTATATGTTTGTCTCCTCGCTTTGCCAGTGAACCATGTGATCCTCACGCGCCTTCCTGATACTCTGTAGGAGCCCCATAAAGGGACCACACACACACACTCGCACGCACACACACACACACACACACACGCATGCACGCACTCACTGGCGAACACGCTCGAGGCTAGAACACTTGGGGGCGCGCGCACACACATCAAAGTTACGCACTGGTTTATGATGAACCGAGCCTTCTCCCCCCGCGCGCGAGATAATTATTTACAAAGAGCACTAGCACGCGCTCCAGCGGTCATCAATTTTTAATAAACTGGGACGTGCGCCGATACGCGAGGATTCATGGACTACAAGGAAATGATCTGTGCGTAAAAAGGCTTTGGCGCATATGGAATCAAACGGCACGATGATTATGTAGGCTTACCTTAAAGTTACATTAAAACATCTCACTTTGTTTGAAACGTTTGCTGGTGATTACTGACACATGCACTTTGTATATATCTTACAGTATTAATTTTTTTATGTGGATGTAAAAATGACCAACAAACGCTTATATTAGTGACGAGAGAGGTTTATAAGTTAATCATTCTACACTATAGTTAATAATAGTTAATAGTTACGAAATGTAATACTGATTGTTATTTCTTTTGCTTCCCCGTTTCCACTACTCAAGCTGTTTTGTAAAAAAAAAAAAATTATTAAAAAAAATGTGTATGTTGAGTAGCCAAAATATTCCAAATATTTACTCAAGTAAGAGTAAATAAAGTATACTTGGAGAAAATGTTACTTGAGTACTGTGAGTCCTGTTTGAGCGTGTCTCATTAGTGACATAAATGATGGATTATGAAACAAAGCGTGAAATAATGTGAAAATTGCAATATGTTTAAAACAAAATAACATAAAAACACATTTTTAAAAAACAGTGTATTTGATTCCAGATGAAAATGGTTGATGTGTGAGCGCGAGCGAGGCCCAAAACTTGAAAAAAAATATCTATATATTGTCAGTTCTGGAAACCACTCATGTTACTCTCCAGTCATCGGTGCCAAAACAGTAACTGACCAACATTTCCTGTCTGCTTGAAAGCTAAAGGAATTCTACAGTGTATGCTATTTGAGAGATTAAAACAGTATCTACAATAAGTTAAATCACTAATCATATCGGCCTATATCGCAGGTCGGGCCCTGACACACGCGCAATGACGATACGTGGTTCATCCTTCAGCGTTTTCTCGCGCGGCGTCACGTTTTTTACGCACTAAACACTAAACCAATCATTTGGGAAGATCATTGCGAAATGTATTCCTCACTCTGTTTCTCTTTCTCTCTCGTGTCCAGAGCTCAAACTATGAATCCCGAATAAACCAAGGCATCCATAATACCTCCGGCTCTGGCTTTAATAACGCCTCACATTAAAGTATTGCGTTTGAGAAAAGACACACACACAAAAAAAAGAAAGAAAAAGACGTTTATCTTCCTCCCGGATAATTGTGCCATAAAAGCGCGTTGTAAAAAGTCGAGCCCCTGACACTCGCGTCATGACTCTGAAGGGAAATTTAGAATCTGAAAACTACAGGGGGAGAGAGAAGAACAAGAGGCGATGTTTTTTTTATTTATTTTTTTATGCTTTGAACCCGGGGCGTAAAATGCGCGTAAAGACCGCGCGGTGCAAAATGAGGCAATAGTTCAGGAAGAAGTGACGCGTTCTGTGGAGTCGTGCGTAATTGTCAAGACATACTTTCATAAAACGGAGAAAACGCAATTCAAATCCAGTTCGAATGACTTTGTGCCAAGCCAATGTTTTTGTAGACAGACTGACTTTGTAATTCTAGTGAGTTTCACTTGAGAAAACGCATTCTGCATGGTCGCTGTTGGAAGCAAGCACAGGGCTACAATCGCCATTATGTTGCGATCGTTCAAATATATCCTGCGTAAAAGCCGCTGAGCCTGTAGTTTAGAGCTCTACATGAACAGAAAAGCATGGGTTTCTTGTATTATTAGTTTAGCGGGTCATATTCTACACTGTCAAAATAAATTGCTGAAAAATGTACAGTAAATAACTGCCGTCACGTAACCAGGGGATTGCTGTAAGGGTACTGTAATTTCCTTACAGTGTAAATTTCATTTACAGTATTTTCATTTATTTATGTTTTACTGATGAATAAATTGTTAAAAAACTAACTGTAATTTATGTTATATTTACAGTATTGGTTGAATAACTGTAGATGAAAAATCTATTAAATACTGTGATTTTCAATTGTACTTACAGTATAAAAGGATGCTCTGTATATATAGAGGTAATTTATTGTGGACCGACTCATGTGAGAGGCACGGTGGCGCAGCGGTTAGCGCTCGTGCTTCACAGCTACTGTAGAAGGTCCCGTGTTCGATTCCCACCTGGACGGGGCCTTTCTGTGTGGAGTTTGCATGTTCTCCCTGCGTCTGCGTAGGTTTCCTCCGGGTACTCTGGATTCCTCTGCCACTAAAATCATGTACAATGGTCTGGATGAATGAGAGTGTGTTTGAGAGTGCGCATTGAAATTAGCCCAAGGCTACAATCCGGCGTGGTGTATTTATTAACATGCACTGTCCCAAATAAACCAATAAAATTAATACAAAAAATACAATAAAATGTGACCAAGACCATGTGACAACATGTGAAACCATGAAAAAATACAATATATAGTATGGAGTGAATGTAAAATTGTCTCAAGTAAACCACTTTATGACCATGTCTGTGAAAGGCGCTATACAAATTAAGCCCTTCATCTTCTATAATTGCTTTTTACTGTAAGTCATTATTTTTATGTTGCTGTTTCATGGATTGATTTGATCTGCTTTCTTGTAATGTTATGCAACTGTGAAGAACTTTGAATTGCCTTGTGTATGAATTGTGCTCTACAAATAAACTTGCCTTATACCTTGCCTTACAATATATACAAATACAATTGGACAACTGACAATGGACCAGACTGGACAAGAAAAACTGGCTAAATACAGTGTGACAATGTAGTATAGAAGCGCCATCGTTACAGATCAAGGGCTGAAAAATGGCCATCACAACTACCATGAAGAAGGTGTTACTGTAAACTTTACCACATTCTACTGTAAAAAGGATTCAACAGCCAATTTGTACAGTGTAGTCTTCTCTCAAAATAACTAACTACTCTACTCTTCTCGGCCTGTGAACCGAACTGGCGTCACTCCAGAACAAACGTCGGCAATCTTCCTTTGCTTTTAGACTTATGTGCGTCCACCACCACAGCAGGCGCACATACATCGCAGTTACAAGCCCCCCAAACTTCTTTCTGGCCGGATCAGATTAACCCAGGAGAGCGATGTCGACTCGGGCCATAATCGCATCTGAAAGTCCGTAAAGTCCCTTCAATGTCCGAGAGTCGCCCGCAGCAGGTAAAGACGGGGAGGAAAACATCTCCATCGGTTACCCACGCGCACGCACTGATGGACTGACTCCCTCCCCTCCCTTGTATCTCCACCAGGGTCATTCCGTGGCCAGCGAGCGCTCCTGGCTATACGCGAGAAGAGAAAAAAAAAAGGACCAGACAGGGAGAGGCTTTATGGAGAGAGGAAGATGTGCGTAAAAAGCAAAAGCGCGGCGCTGTCTCTGGGAAGGCTTCTGGAGGGGCCTGCGCGCGTGCACCGAGATGGTTCTAGGTTTGGGTGGAGGTTTAGCGGCCTAAGTTGACTTCCTTCACTGGGTTTGGTCTGGTTTCCTCATCGCTTTTGTTGTTGTACGCATTACTTGAGCTTTTTATCCAACCTACCAAGTTCCTCTCCAGTCCGTTCCTTTTATTGGAAAATTAAATCATAGCTACTGTAAATTTTAATCTCGACCTTCTCTCACCCTCACCTGAACCAAGCACATTTTCTCCAGTTTGGCTTGACGAAAAAAGCCACAAAATAGTGACAGAAAAGTGACAAATGGCGATGATATTGCGATGAAAGTGGTCCATTTCGATGAGTTTTGTAGATTTGGGTAAAGCTGAACTGGAGAAAACGCACTTGTTGTTTAAGGCGGGGGTTAAGAGGATTTATAACCCGACAAGCAGTTTGCCAAAGTTCCTTTAACGAAGAATGAGTGTAATGAGTGTCAAAGACATCCAACGACATGTCACTGCATGAAATAAACAAAACAATTGAAACCTATGACTGAATCCTTTGGTTCCGATCCCGTGCCTTATTTCTGTAGGTACATATCAAATGAAAAATGTTTTGTTACATTCATGTCAGTAATCTTAAATGAAAGGTTTATGTCTCAAATCGTACTTATTTGTGTCCCCCTTTCACATGTAGTGTCTCGCCTTAAAATACAATGCAGTCGTTCAAAGCAGACTGCACACACTTCCTTGTTTTAATGATCCACAGATACCAGAAGACTTTTAGGCTTTAAAGTATAAGCTTTGACGGATCGATAGGCTTTCAAACTCAGTCATTATCAATACAGACTCCCTGTAGCGCTTTGGAATAATAGAACAGTGTGTGCCGTGTTTCCAGACGGGGTTGGTCGTCACATGGGGTCTGCAATGTCAGGAAACCAAGAAAATGGCTGCAAAACGTGTGAGTTATTCACGTTTTTGGTCAGTGTCTCCCAGCCCTATTGGCGTAAAGAATGTCCGTGTGATTATGAAGCCCTTTTATTGATCAAGTCAGGTATGATTTTCAGCCACAAGTAGCCAAATAGTAAAAAATAAAAATAAAAAAACAGGGACAGGGCCTTTAATTCTACTATGTTACCGCATTGTGCAGATTATATGCCGTTTTACAATGCGAAATTATACAAATAAGTGGCATTTTCTTTCTATTTCTTCTTGAAACCATGTTGGGAGCCCCACACATGGGCCCCGTGATGTCCCTTACTTGTGGAACACATAGCATATAATGCACTTTTGACCTATCTTTGGAGTATCCCGTATGCTTTCTTTATTTCTCCTCACAGTACCACAGGGCCGGTATCAAGTTCAAATCGGGGCCTAAAAAGGGTCTAAAAAACAACTTAAATTGGGCTGCGCTGTGTGGAAAACCACGTCTAAAGCGGTAATACACCGGAATACTGATGTAAAAATGCGATTCGACCAAAGGAAAATGAGCGGACAGGGCCGTTTCTAGTAGCAGATCACGTGGACAGACATGGGGCCCCACATGCCCACAAAGCTAAATGCCCTAGCCTTGTGATGACCCCCTATTTCAGAACATATTGCGGATTTTTTTTTTTTTTAAATAGATAGTTCAATTTAGTGGAACAAATCTGGCATTGACATGAGAGTATTAAAAAAAACATATTTAATTTGCCTTTAGAAACAAAAAGGTTTACTTTTTCACCTTAAATGAATGAGAACAGCAAAAAAAAACATTAATATCCCCACTGTACATTCCCCTGTTTTTGACGGTTAATAACTATTTATCACAATAACGTTCAGGCTTTAAACTTGTATATAACATTAGCGTGAAGTTCTGCGGTTAGCCAGTAGAAAGAAATGTGGGACATCCAGCGCCCCAAACTGCTGCAACGTCTTTAATGTCCTCCCAAAGGCTAGCGAGGACAAAACAGCTCCATAACGCCGCAGGCTAAATATATGTGTACGAGTTTGCCACCGCTATAGATTTGAATAAGGAGCCCTGTAACGACTGGAAGCGTCATGGCGGCCATTAATGAGCAGATGACCTTTAGCGCTTAATTGGGAAGTCGCGGCAAAGCGTTGTGAGTTTAGCGGGGGGGGGGATATATATATATACACGGGACAAATGTGGTAGACTATAATTGCCTATATCAATATAAAAAGCCAGAATTGTGTGACTTTGCGGGGGGTTGTCTTTAAGGCCTTGGACGTTGTTAAGAATGTGAGATTGGACACGGCTAACAGTTTATAATATACACATGCTAACTTTATTATCGTTTGTCGCCAAAAAATACAATTCTTTGACTTGTTGAGCTATTTGGTGTAGCTTTCAGCGTGTTCTCTTCCTTTTGCAATATGTGTTATCAAGACCCAAGAGCATGCTCCGATTGTTGGCCATATTTGGATGTACGGTGCGCCAAGCGCTCGCAGAATTTTCCAGCTTGGGGACTAAACCGGGTCTAAAATCGATCGGAATTGAGCTAAACTGGGAGGAAAACCACATCTGAGGCGGAAAAAACCACAGAGATGAAATGGACTGCTAAACTACAAGAGATTTAAGTGACCAGACAGAGACGTTTCTAGGAGCGGATCGCCTGGGCACATATATGGGGCCCCACACGCCCCTCCCCAAAGCTCAAATAAATAAATAATAGGAAAAAATAAGTGAATTAACTGGCAGCGAAATTAGCAATTTTTTTTTTTTAAACACTCGACCAAGACTGACCAAATTGAAGAGATATTTTGATATTTATGGCTAAATATTAGTCAGATCGGTTTGATTTAACATGGATTTGACATGAAGGAAGATACCTGCTTGAATTAGACGCTATCGATCATTTCACCGCTCAAGCTGACAATAAGCAGCGGACGTTTTAACGTAATAATTCATATTGAAGTACTTTATTCACCAATAGAATAAGTAACATGTGATGTAAACAGCTGGGAAATCGTGAGTGTACTACATTTGTCTCTCTGGACAGTCGGGACACAAAATGGCGTGATCAGGACTTAGCGCACTAAAGGGAATAGCATGGACATCCGGACACATGAAGTCTAAAAACAGAATTAACACATGTAAAAAGAAAGTCTGTTCCTGTCTGGTCACGGTTTGGTCATGTTTTGAAGTCCAGGCTGCATCATAGTATTTATGTTTATCCGCATCGGAAGCAAACTTGGAACCATAAGGGGATGTAAGCGATGTCATGGCAACACAAGCCAAATGAGTGGCAAGCACGGTAGTACAGTGGTTAGCGCTCGTGCTTCACAGCTAGAAGGTCCGGTTCGATTCCACCAAGGCCGGGTCTTTCTGTGTGGAGTTTGCATGTTCTCCCGTGTCTGCGTAGGTTTCCTCCGGTACTCCGGTTTCCCCTACCACTAAAAACATGTACAATAGGCCAGGATGAATGAGAGTGTGTTTGAGAGTGCGCATGGGACGACGGATGGAAATTAGCCCAAGGCTACAATCCGATGTGGCTTGTTCATTAACTTGCACTGTCCTACCACATAAACAGAAGGAGTCCAAGCCTGTATTGTTATTATTGTCTGATTTTGCCAGAGCTAAATAAGGATTTGCGCATACTCTAATTTTCTGAGTAACATGCTACATATATTCTTTTTCTTGAAATAAGTATATTTTCCCTTAATTTGAGCAGGAAGTAAAACAAATCTGTATATTTTTTTCATTTACATTAAGAAAAAAAAACATCTTATTGCACTTACAATTAGACAAAATATATCAATTACTTGAAATAAGCTAAGAATAATAGAAATAATAAAGAAAATTCCGGTCAAATGTTCTTAACTTGAGTAATTTTAAAGCTACACAGCGTAACATTTCACCCAACAAATAGAATAAAACAAAGCGTTTTTTTTTTTTTTTTTTACAGATGTTTTTCATCATTGAAAGAGACCTCGAAAATGACCAAACAAACCTCCCCTCAGACCTGACTGTAAACTTTACTGGGAGCGGGACGTCTCCTGGTCATCGCCATGGAGATGTCGACTAAAGTCAGCCGAAAATTAGATCTAAATCGGTTAGGTTCCCGTCCAAATCCATTCTTTGATTACCCACTGCGAAAATGGAATGATCTGTGTCCAACTGTTCGTTAGGAGCAGGTTTTGTATTAGCAACAGGAGAAACAAAATATTACGCAGTGCGCCTTTAATTGAAAAAATACATACTTCTTCAACTGGCAGAATTTCTACTCAAGGACAATAGTTATTTCACTAACATATTATTTCTAGATAACTTTTTGCAGATTTACGTGTTTTTTTTTTTTTTTGGTATGAACTCATAAAGATACTCATAATTTCATTGCTTTTTAGCTTAAAGTGTCTACTCACGACAAGCCGAAATGTATTTCACACTTCTGATTAAACAGATGATTTCGAGTCAGTTGTCCAGAATTAAGAATACTCACACTGTGCTAGTTCAGAATTCCTTTTGTGCTGCATTTGCATCAACTTCCTCAGAAAGTATAACGTTAATTTTTATCTATTCCTGGCGCTTGGTTGACGTGACTTTGCGCTGTATTTTCTTACTTCCTTGTTTCATACGTACTGTACACGAGGCAAGATACACATAACAGGACATTGCTTTACACATTTAACACATCTTAATTTATATGCTAAATAAGCCCAAATGTTGTGCAATTTGTTTATTAATTTTTTGAGACGTTTTTTTTTTTTTTTTTAGAGTGTAGAGATCGGTATTGATTTCTATTAATGATCACTTAAACAGGGGCTTTGTACCATTCAGTTTGTCTTATCAAGTCAAATATAAATGAACAATATATCGTAGTTTCCATGATTTGTGACTGAAAAAAAAAAAAACACGTATAATGTTGCCACTTTCCGGATGTATTGTGTACGTTTGTCGAATCCCATATTGGATCATAGCCATCGTTAAAACTCTTGTGCGCCTTTTGGTTTCGCGTTACGGCGTGTGCGCCCTTTACATCTTGTGTCAGGCCTATATACTAGGTGCCATATATACTAGGGCACACTGTCCGAATGCATGCAGCCAAAAAACGACTCCACCGCCATGCAGTGCGCAATACGAGATCCAAACCCCGGCGCCTTTCACCTCCCCAGACCCTTTAACTCCGTAAACACGCTGTAAATCTGCGTGGCTTTATTTACCCCATGCCCTTCTCTAACTCCACTTTCATTTTATGATGAGGAGAAAATGATAGCAGCCGGGTATTATAAAACATCCCCGGCCTTATTACGCACGGAACCTTTACGCGGCCAATTAGATAAGTCCAGACAAACACACGGACGGGGGAGGGGGGGGGGCAGTTGGGCACTTGGGCACTTGACATTTTCGGAGTATAAGTTAGTGTATCCAATTGGGCATCCAGGACGCCAAAAGCCAACGCTGCCATTAGAGATCTGTACACAGTTTTGGGCGTAATTGCGTTTCGCCCTCGTTTATAGACATATCATTCAACGTTTTTTTGGGGGGTTTTTTTTGGGGGGGAAGCCTAAACGTTTCGCTGCAGGGGCCTTCGAAAGGTTATCGGGTCACGCCCTTTCTGCGTTTCCCAAACCAGGGGAAAGAGATGTAAAAAGATCAGAGGAAACACAATTAGAGCTTTATTTTTGATAGATTTTTTTTGGGTGGGGTTGATTGAGCAGACGACGTTTCGTTTCCTGTCTGGAGAAGCGAAACGGTGAAAAATTCAGAGAGCCCAAAACATTAACCTTTTTAATTTAAATGGAAAGGGCTAAAGTAGGGTGTTGCTGCAGCAAAAGGTGTACGTTTGCAAGTATTTTGGCTATTTTTGAACACTGCTTTTTTACGTCATCTGCACTCTCTCGAGTACAGGAAGTACACGGTGGTCCAATGCGGTCCGCTAGACAAGACAACGCTGTGTGTCCTATTTTTTTTTTTTTTTTTTTTTGTAATGTGTGTTTGAGCACTACCACTTTACGAAACGTTGAATTCTAAAAAAGAAAAAGAAAAAAAGAAGAAGTGAGCGAACCAAAGGGGTTTCCCAAAACGCGCACACCGCCTCTCTTTCTGGCATTATAACACCATAAATCCTACGCGCTTAGCAACCGTAATACCCTCCATCAAACCAGGGCTGTAAAATAAGAAAGAAAGAGAAAAAAAAGGCAAGTCTGCTGCTGCTGCTGCAGGAAAGTACTCCCAGCCCGGCCTGGACACGGCTGGCTTCTTGTTTGTATTCGCCCCTCCGCAGCTCGATCGGCGGGGGCAGCAGTGGAGCGGCGCGCCGTGAAACCGACTCCAGTGTTTGGAAATTGTAGATCACTGGAAATTTCACTGACAAGTGGGGGCAACGCGAGCCACGTCTGGCACCCACATTTGCGCGTACTTTACGCACGAGAACCGCCGAGCCAAATTAAGAATACTGTTTAATGGCTTTACATTAAACATCTTGCTCTGTTTGTCTTCGTAATGTAGCAGTGTGTACAATAGCGACACATGAGGAGAATATTGTGACATTCAGTGACTGTCTTGAATATCGCGGTAACGATATTACCGCAATATTAACGTTCCAACACATATATGCGTTTACATTTGGACCTAATTAATTCAATTTAAGTGTCATAACAAAACTTCAAAAAAAAGCATAAATCGGGACCCAAATGAGTGCATAATTGATTAAAACTAGATTCGGCACATTTTTAAGTTAAGCGTTCAGGCGATACTTATATTGCCATAACGATGATATATCGCCGATATATCGCACAGCCCTATTTTAAGAGCTAGGGTTTGGTGGAGCAGGTGCCAACCAAAACGCAAGCGCGTACACACCGGCTGTTCCTCTCCGCTTGCCGTCCCTTTTGCTTTATGAGCATAATCATGGAGCCACAAAAGTCCATACAAGCACTTAAAGAAAAATAAAAAATAAACAGGCTACTAGTGCGCGCCGTAAAGCCTCTCTCCAACGTAGGACTTCCCGACTCGTTTTTACGCGGAGTGGAGAAAGGGGGGGGAGTGAGAATTATAGCTGCTAAAAACAGACATGTCATCCCCCGTCCTCCTGTGTCTTGTCAAAACGCCTTAGCGCATAATCACCGCGCGTTAAATCTTCACCTCCCTTCCTTAAAAAAGAAAAAGAAAAGAAAAAAAACAAACACTGCTCCGAATGAATCATAAACCCGAGCCTAAAGGAGTACGCGGGCACTAATCCACGTACTATAAGTCTCCTAACTGCGCGGAGACAGGTCTGCCTTAAGAATGTGTGCCTCAACCACAACAGGGAAATCCGCGCTAAGCCTAAAATGAAAGCTCGGAGGTCGGAAAGTTAAGGCCGGTTCCAACTTTTTACGCGTTGTATCATCGCGCCACAAAGTGCTATCATTTGCTGCGTAGAGTGGAAATGCTTGCAAATGTCTTGATTACGCGCGGATCTTTGCCAACACTGATCAAATTCAAGTCTTGTTTTACCGTATCACAATGTTCTATTTCTTGAATTTGTGTCTAGTAAGTAGTAAAAGCGTTGCCTTTAATTGTTGGCAACATTAATGTTTAGCTATGAATATTTTATGTAATTCGAGACTCCATAAAAAGAAACCTGCCAGCAGCCTTGGCCTTCCCCAATTTGCAAAGAAACCAAACGCACTGACACATGAGTACAGGAGACAGTCGAAAAGCAAGTCTATAGCGAGATATTCTATGTCATACTCCATAAAGAGCCCGCACAATAGCGTCCAAGGCACACAGTGCAGAAGCCGACTAGAGCCACTCAGCCTGTCTCCTGTCTGTAGCCCGTAGGGAGGCGGCCATGTTCCCAATAACCCCGCAGACCACAGGCAAGTCGTAAAAGCGAGCCGAGTCAGACCTCCACGGCAGCGAAGCAGCGAGCCCTGTGCATGTGCTGCTGAGAGCGGCGCCTTCTCCCGGGGAGCTGCACTGCCCCTTCTCTCCCCCGCATGCACGCTCCCCGGCGGTAAGTCCAACAGCAGCAGCTCTGCCCCGGCCATTAAACCATAAAACCATTCACAAGTTTTGAGAGCGGCCATAAAACAATAAAACTGGCTTCGGTGCACTTTTTTTTTTTTTTTTTAGGCAGGAAGTTCTAATTGCCCTGCGTAAATAGTAGGATTTAAAGCAACTTTTCCCCTCAACTTTCGCCTCATACACTACGCTGCGCGGAGGGGTCCAGAGCGCGTCCTCACCTTGAGGTCTCATCCACGGGAAAAGCTGTGTGGGTGACGGACTTTGGTCGGTGGCGTCCCCGTCGTCCGCTCCGAGTCCCGGCGCGCCTCCGAGTTTACAGTCGCTGTACTGGACGAGGTCCGCGTCTTGAGCCCCGAATAGCGTCTGTCGCTGGAGCGCGTCGTATCCGTAGAAGTTGCCGGGCTCGCCGTGACATGTGACCGCGCACGGGCTCTGTTGGTAGGGGTTGCTGGGCAGCGTCGAGGCGCTGTGGTGGTAGAAGTCCTGAATCTGCGGGGCATGCTGGAAGGTGGCTCCCGAGCCGGGGCCGTAGACCACAGTGGGCCGGCTCCCTGCGAGGTCCTGCGCGAAGCCACACTCGTAGTAGTTGGGGCGTAAAGAGTCGCCGCTTTTATACTTGGAAAAGAGCGAGTTGACGAAATAAGAGCTCATGTCTATAGCGGGGATGAGTGGTACTCAGAGGGGACACTGCTCTCGCGCTGCGTGGGAGACACACACACGCACGCGGCTCCGTGAGCTTGCCGCTGTGGCTGGACCGCTGCTGTGGCGCGTCCCCTCACGGCCACCACGCACTGGCCGCTCGCGGTGTGAGGAACGGTGTCCGCGGTAGCGCTCCGTATCCGCGCCACAACAAGCAGATAAACACAAACAATCACACCGAGTCCATAAAAGCTCCAGCGCAGGCGGAACAGACCGAGGGGTTCGCGTGAACACGGCGGAGGAGCACGGGCTCGTGCGCATCACAGTTCCGGTGCTCGCGCTGTAAGCGGGAGCATTGTCGCGCTCTCAAACGGCTTTTCCGTGATTTACTCCTCTGCAAATGAGTTGTTTCATATTTTCTCTCTCCCTCTCCGTGCGCCCTCTCTCTCCCCGCTCTCTCTTTCGCGCACGCGCTTTGTCTCTCCTCCTCGGCCTCGCGCGCGCGCACGTGGACGTGTATATTTGTGTGTGTATGTGTCTGTGTGACTGTGGCTTCGGGGATAATTTGCATCTATTATCAGACTTTCATCCTATTGGCTTCGGCGCGAACATGGAGACACGTGCACGCGCGCCCTAGACACACTGTGGCCGCGCTTCTCTTGTAGCCAGATAAAAGGCACACAGGAAAAGGGGCTACAGGGCTAGAAATGTGCTATAAAATGTGTATGGAGTGATACAATACGTTTAATCATAACTTTGCTTTACACCCTCACCCCCTTCCATCCTGTGTGTTCCGTTTTTGTGCTCAAAGCCAACAACCATTACATTCGGGCCTCTGTGATAGCAAAAGTATCAGTAAAGAACGTCCGAATTTCAAACCTACTCGCCCGGAGGGGGGGAGCGCGTTTCTGATCACTTTATCCGAATAAATATGACGTCCATAAACGTGGGGAGGCCTGAGGAGGCTAATGGGCTCGGGGAAGAAGTGCCTGTAAAAGCGGAGGGGCAGGCAGCGCGCATCTTGTTTATCGCTGGAAAACAAAACACACGCACACACACACGTACACAAAAAAGGGGGTTTACGACGCCGCCCTTTGCGCCACCGGAGGCCGTAAAAACGACGCAACTGCCGACACTTTACACGAGGACTTAATCGTCGTGTATACCGGCACGAATAGGGTCAGTGCGTGCGAGCGGCCGGGCAGACGCGGATTGTTTGTTTGCAAGAAGAAGAAAAAGGCACTGGCGAAAATCTATAGCGAGATCAATTTCTGGTGTCCTTTTTTGTCTGGGAACTCTCGCGCTCTCTCTCGTCTCATCACTAATTCAATATGGAAAGGTCCTTCTTATAACACAAACTAAATCACACATTGAGCCCTGTAATTTGGTTACGCATTCCGTCGCAGTAACTCCGCGAAATGAAGAATATGTATCATGCGCGCCTCCCCCTTCCCTCGCCCCCCAATATAATTACGCATTTGATTGTGGTTCGCGTTGAAATTACAACCATCATTTTCCTGCGCGTTTCTCCGATTGTGTTGAAGCACATACTGGGAAAGTTTTACACGTTTAATAACAAACACAAAATGACTCGCGCGGCCTGTAAAGGGGTCGAACGCGTTTGGCAAACAAAACCTCCCCAACTTTGTCTGTATTAGTTTTAGTGAAGTGTGTGCAGGAGCTTTTTTTTTTTTTTTTTTTGACGCACACAAAAGCCCTCTCTGTGCGTGTAACGCTCTTGATTGTGGATGTTTCCCCTCCCTCTATGTTACCTGGGAAAGGAAAAGAAGGAGGAAGCGCACCCCGCTGCTCCTATAGGGCCTGGGTACATATTTTACGCACGGCCCCCAAAAAAGAAAAAGAAAATAATGAACTGTGTCCAGCCGCGCGTCCTTGGCGTGAATTTGGGGCAGGGAAAAATAAACATTTCCTGGCCGCCTATATCCTGTACTCCTATGGTCCGAGGTGTCCCTTAGGTTTTCGCCTTCCTCTCTCCACGCCCCGGGCCGTTTAAAATGGCCGAGAACTAAAGAAACACTAAAGCAAAAAACAAAACAAAAAAAGGCGCTTTTACGCACACACCCTAAAACGACATCTAGACTGAAAACGGGCCCAAGCCGGGGTGGTAGGACTAAGCCAGGGCTAAGACCAGGAGAAACCAGGACCGAGGTCTATACTAAGTCGGGGCTGGAAGTAAATTAGGTCAGACCAGGTCTGAATGGGGATTACATTAGCGCAAAGGCGTTGTAACCACGCGCTTTTACGCGCTCGCTCCTACATTATGTCAAGGATAACGCCAAGAACTAGGCCAGGACTAAAAGAAGGTCAATACTCGGTTGAAGCCTGTGCTAAACCTGGTCTAAGCGGGTTTTGACTTAAACTATACCAGGACTAAACCCAAAGACTAAGAGAGGTCTAAATACAGTGTTTAGCCTTAATCTGATTTAAAACACTTTAAGGAACAGAAAAAAGGTCAGAGAATGGACTAAACCATGAACAAAAACTAGGTCAGCGCTAAAATAGGTTGACTTGAGTCTTATAGAGTCTAAACCAGGTCTAGACTAAGGCAAAGCCAACGTAAAACCGCGCGCATTCACTCTTGTCAAAAGCTTGAACGCTTGACCTCTCACACAGCGGGCACACAGGCAGCTCACGCGCTCCCGGGGTTTCATCCGTGGAGCAAGAGCTCCTCCAAGCGGCCGCCCCGCGCAACGGCACCCTCCACATCAACTTTATGGTTCTATTAAGGCCCCCGCACATAAAGCTCAATAAGCGGTTTTAAAAGCAAACGGCGCGGTGTAATTGTGGGAGCGCTTTGAGGGCCGGTTTGGGAAAAAGGGGCGAACCCAAATGGAGATGCGGTGTGAGAGGGGTAAGAGGACGGGACGGGGGATTATTTTTTTTTTCCTTTTTTCTTTTCTTTTTAGGAGCAGCTACACGGGACTAAGACGAGACTCAAGCTGGGAGCTATTAATTCGTGCCATAAAGAGGTAATGGTACGCGCTAAATGTTTGGTCAAGTGATCGCCAAGACGGCGAAACACGTGCGTAAAGATGAGGTGTGGTTGGTCTGTATCGTAGTTCATCCCTATACGATAAAAAACAACAACATGTGGACAGCTCATTGGTATTAGGAAATAGCTCGACGTAATTTACGCTTGTTTATTCGCGAGAACAACAATCATAATTAAAACATTAAAAAAAAAAAAGAATAAAGCGTGATTTGTGGCGATTTGATTGATGGGAAAATTAATTACAATTCGTAAATCACGTTTATGGCGGTTTCGAGGAGCGCGCAGTAAAAAAAAAAAAAAAAAAAGAGAAAAAAAGCGATTTACGGGATTTGGGACGAAAATCGTTCAAACAAATAATATCCGGATTATCTTCGAATTATTTGGTTTGGCGGATGGGTAAACACGCAATAAAGCTGCTGTTCAAAATGCTAGTGTTATTGATTACATGTGAGCTGAAATATAAGTGTCATTATTTGATTTTATCGTTCATTTCAAAATGTCGAGACATAACATAACATACATATCCCACACACACAAATCATTTATTTTTGTTAAACGATTGATACGTCTGTTTTATAGCGGTTTCCTGAGTGAATGGAACAATATGTGCCTCGTCAATTATATGAGATAATTTGAACGTTGTCTCGTGTACATACGCCGTATCACTACTACTGTACACTAACTTCATTCATAACGTCACTAATTACGCACGCCAGAGAGTCTTTAAAAGCCCGTTTCAGCCTATATACCCCCGCGGGCTGAAGGCCTGCTCGGTGACAGAGTGGTGTCAGGGAGGTGTGTAACCGCTGACAGGTCGTAAACACACCGTAAAAAAAAAAAAAAGAGAGAGAGACAGAGAGAGACAGAGAGAGAGAGTCACAGCTGCCATTCTCCAAAACCCGTGCGCAATATCTGTCTTTAGGTCTTTATTTCTTTATGTGGATTAAACAACCAGGAACGTAAGAGTTAAGGGGGATGTGTGTAGGCTATCTAATAATGTTTTTTTTTCCTTCTTATCCTTGCTTTTTAAATTATTTGTGTATACTATTGATAATAATAATGCATCGGTTTTATATAGCGCTTTTTTTTTACACTCAAAGACGCTTTACATGGCATTATTCGTTCACTCCATACTTGGTGGTGGTAGCTACTGTTGTAGCCACAGCTGCCCTGGGGTAGACTGACGGAAGCGAGGCTACCAGTCTGCGCCATCAGGCCCTCCGACCACCACCAAACTGACTCACATCCGCCTGGCTTCCTGGTGTTCCCAAACGGTCTCCCATCCATGTACCGACCAGGCCCTTCCTGCTTAGCTTCCAAGGTCTGACGGGATCAGGCAGAGCAAAGGCGGTATTATTGACACAGGCGAGTAGTTACATTTACTCATGTACTTGAGTAACGATTTCAAGAGACTGTATACTTATTAGTGTGCCGTAGTTATATCATTCAGTACTTTTTTTATACTTCTACTAGAGTCAAATCATTACTCTTACGTGAGTAAAAATAATAATAGTTACTTGTGCCACTGTGAGTCCATTTTAAAGTTAGAAAAGCTTCATGTTGGTGTTTTGTGACCCCTTTCTCTTCAGATTTACAGCATATTAATACATTAGTATTTTATTTGGAAATATGAGGATTTTCGCATTATTACATGTTTTGTTTCTCTTAATTCGTGTCACAAGTGAAAGGCAAAGTTGGAGCTTACGTTTTTATGTTGAAAAGAATGTTGTTTTTGTATTGCTTTTATTAGCCTGAAATAATTAAACATAAATCAGACTTTTACGCTGTACAGTTCTCGAGTAACATTATTCTTACACTTGAGTATTTATTTGGGACACTTTTTATTTTTACTTGTGCTTGAGTGGAATTATTTCAAAGTAACGTTACTCTTACTTGAGTACGTTTTTTGGCTGCAACCCACCCCCGACCTCTTGGATTAAAGGCACACTGTGTAACATTTTGGACTATACTGTTACCATTACTACAAAACATGCTCCTAATGCCCAGCACAGCACAGAAAATGCTACTACTGCAGTGTGTAATCAAAGAATGGATTTGGATGAGAACCTAACCTACTTAAATCTCAAATTCTGCTGACTTTAGTCGACATCTCCATGGAGACGAGCTGAAGACATACCCACTCCCGGTAAAGTTACAGTCATGTCTCAGGAGAGGCGAGCTGCTCACAGCAAAAGCACATGTTTGTTTGTTCATTTATGAGACATTTTTCAATAATAAAAAAAATCTGTCATAAAAGAAATTCTTGTATTTCAATTTTATTTATTGGGTAAAATTCTACGCGGTGTGGCTTTAAGTGGATGAAGTCTAAACACATAAAAACCTTTGGCCAAAAAAGACCCAAACTGGGCTGACAGAGTTATAATGAAGAGATGGCAGTGTAATTGTTCTATGGCATATTTATTAACCATTGAAACTATGACCGTTTGTCTGGTGGGGGAAAGGGTTTTGGGGGGTCGCCACTGTGACAGCGAGAAAAACAAGAGCAAAATAAGGACAAAAACCACTGAGGCATATACAGGGCGAGTCCAGAGCTAAACCAGGTCTGACCAGGTCTTAGCTCCAACTAAAGCAGGTTGAAACGACTCCAGACCTGAACCTATAAGCCAGGAACAAGGCCTAAACCTGGTGCAGCTGGGTCGTAACCAGTACTAAACCGGGTCTTACACTGCAAAAAAGACATTTTGATTTAGACCAAGTTGAGTTGACATTACTCCCATTAAGAGTGTTTGTGAGTTGCCAACAATAAAATATATTTATATATATAAGTGGAAAGCTTTTATGCCTTGAACATAAATCAAGAAAAAAACATTTGTTACTTGAAATTAGATAATGCCTTTCAATTTACTTAAAATAACATGTTGCGGAAAAAGCACACTTCAAAGGCAGATTTTTATATTTTTATGTTTTTTACTTGGCAAGTCATAATCACTCACATTGTGGTCAAACATTCTCGACTGCAGAATTTTCAGCCCTCAAGTCGTCTTTGTTCAGTGTAAACAGGCCACAAAGAGAGTACATTCCCCTCACGCTCTCACAGAAGGCCCCACCCCCCCGCTGTTTTGGACCCTCTCCCCGTGCGCGGGACCACACACACAAAATAAAGGAGGTCAGCGCACGCGCTCGCGCACAGGACGGTATTTTCTAAAAATGGGCCTTTATAGAGCCAACGCGCGGCCATAAAGGAGCATTTGAGCAAGTCTGGACGATCGCTTGTTCATTGTAAAGCAGGCGAACTATCAGAATGGTGTTTTATTTTTATTTAGTAGGCCGGGTGGACAGTGCCAAAGTTGTTCTAAAGTGGGACAGGCCAAATAATACGATGTTTTAATACGTCTATAGTCACTTTATGCTTATATTGTGCAAAACGTTCATTTACACAGTGGTGAAGTCAGGTTTGTGAAGGTGGCCAATAATAAGTGTCCCTTATTGCTTCACTGACATCCAACACATACATGATTTTAAAATGCTTTAGATGTTTGAACGCCTCGTAATAAAGACAATTGCAGCTGTCCCACTACAGGACATTCCACTATATTTCTGTAAACAAACACGCCCCACACAAGAGAATGTTGAGGCTTTAATCTGCCATTTGGCATTTCATAAACCATGTGACATAAATAACCTTAATAAGACAATAGCTTTATACAAACATTGGTTTCATGAACATATCAGAAAGAGTTATTGACTTTAGAGTTTCTACATTAGGCTTTATCCACCCCGACTTTTTTACTCTGAAACTAAACATGACCAAAGAATCTTGTGTTTAATTTTTCATTGTAGACAAGGGTTGTTCAAGTTACTATATAATACTTTGGTGGTTTCTTCTGCTGCTGAAGCGCTTCAATCTGTATTGTTGCGTCAAAGATGTAAAAGTGTGCTTCATGGATTTGCTAGCATGCCGTTATATGAAAGTGAAAGCTTATCATTGCTGTTATAGAATGTGACATTTCCAGTCCCAACTGCAGAGGGCGCTCCAGGCCGATTTGAAATCCCGGCCGGGCCCAGTCCCTCACTCCTTACTGTCTTTTCTTGTAGTTTTTGTTGACTTTAACGCTCAAAGTGTCGGCACCAGCGCGGGCCTGTGCTCTGCGTTTCCCATCATGGCGGTGAGAGAGGGCTGGGATATGGCGGCGGGGGCCCTCACGGCCAGAGGGAGCCGTTCAGGCGAAGGTGTGGACATGACAAATTAGCACGCAAACCACAACTGTCGGCGAGATTTCTTTCAAGCCCGCCTTGTTAGCCCTCCATCTACTCGCACTGTCTTCTTAAAGTGTGGAAAGTGTCCAGTTCCAATCAACAGAACGTCAAAGTCAATGTCAATGTGCACCAAGGGATGTTTTGGTCCAGTCTTGGATGTCATTACTCCATCTTCTTCTAGTTAAGATGCTAAATTTAATAGAATTATAAAAAGCGAATCTTATATTTTTTGTTACGTGACAACCAACCACCGAGTCCATGAGACAACGAGTCCCAGACTAATCCTTGGTCAAACTGGTCAGAGCCCTCATTTCAGCGTTTTGGAGCGAATTAAAACATATTACGGCGCGAAAAGCGGGATGTTTAACTTAGGATGTCAAGTCACAACGCGTGTGACTGTAAAACGCATCGAGACAACCAGCCCGAGTGACAACCAGCCCGTCTCTCCTATAGCCAAGGAAGAGTTACAGTATGTTACTTGAAAATAACTGTTGTACATTTACTTGTTTGTACATTGAATTGTGTATTGAACACTTCTCTGGCCTATAGCATGAGTTAGCATTAGCGTGCGTGAAACCTCATTAGGGTGACCAGATGTCCCAGTTTACCCGGGACAGTCCCAGTTTTTAGTCCTTTGTCCCACGTCCCAATAGATGTCTCCAAAACCATTGGTGCGTGTCATAGGAGTTTTACCATTCATCGTGGGTAAAGACATTTTAGATTTGGAACCCCTGCGGCCTATTCCCAAATATTGTCCCAGTTTTTTAGTTGGAAAATCTGGTCACCCTAAACCTCATATTACTTTTGTGACATGATGGGTAACGTAGCGTGTTGACAGCACTGTATGGTTTGGGTTAGCTTGTAATCTGTGTGCTTAACTTAGAGTTTGTTGGTTTTTATCTCAAATCTTTGCAGAGACCAGTTTGCTCACGTTAGCTAAGTATCGTCCGTTTCATCGCTTTAAGGATGTTACATGTTCATGCCTCTTATTGCAGACTGTTGCTGTGGTTTGTCAGTACGATGACATAAATGAAACTCAGAGAAGTGGACGTATTGCTCTGTTAGTTTTGCATTTACTCGTAGCAGCCGGTTGCTTGTGTGATTTAGCTTCTACGGCTTGGCTTAAATTGAGCTTTCGGCGTCAGAAAACACGATCAGCATAGTTTGCGTTCTTGTTCTAGAATTCTGTTTCAGTTGGAGCAGGTGCCAATACAACTCTTTGAATGAAATGTCTTAAAAGAAAATGTCCAAATGTTTTCTCTGATGATTATTTGACAGTCACAGACCTGGCATGTTATTCTTATGGCTGAAAGTCCTTTCTATACTGACCAACATCACGCATGTTTTTGAATATTGTCTCCACTTTTGGACGCCTTCATGAGGAAATAATCAGACCATAGTTCATATGTGCTGGAAGAGAGGACTTTGAACTTTGTGACAGTTTTTGTTTCATGTGAATTGGCCCAGGAATTAACTAAGACTAGAAATCTGCATTTTAGACAGTTAACTATAATTACGCCATGGAACTTTCAGCTGCTCCGCCTAAGACTATAGGTTCTTTAGGATGTTGTGACGTCAAGCAAACGCAACCTATAGGGCTGAAACAACTGATGGAACACTAATCGATTGTTGAAATAGTTAACTATTTTAGTTATCGATTAATGGTTTTCTGGTACACACAGATTCAAACGGAGCGAAAATGCAAAGAACATTTTGTATTTTTGATGAAGAACTACTTTGTTTTTAAAGTTAGGGTATGTAGTGTTTGGTGCACTGTCTGTGTCTCATCCAGTCAGAAAGTGGAATTAACACCAAGAGCCTCCTTCAAACATTCACTTGATGTTTACTCCATCAAAAAGAAAAAAATTCATACACTTTTCACAGCAAAGCGATTAACCGTAAAAAAAAAATCTTTAGATGAATCGATTATTAAAATAATCGTTAGCTGCAGCACTAATAGGCAAATAAAGGGTATAGATATTAGAGAATACATTACTATGGTAACGCAGGAGTCTCTACTTTAATCGTAAAGCAGCACAATAAGGAACTTAACTTTTCTCCCGTTTCGCTTTACCCACATTCAAAGGTTTCTTGAGAAAAGTGTCGCACAAAAATGAGCCGAGAAAGAGGATGAAAACGCAACAAAAGAGCGACAAAAACGTGACGACAAAGTGAAACAAACGCAACCGAAAAGCAACCAAAGAATAACAGAGAAGTGACAAAAATGTGGGATGAAAAGCACCAAAAAGCACAAAAAGCAATTAAAATAAATATAAAAAAACGGTTGCACAACACGGCAACAACGCAAGGAGACAGGTCCGTTCAGATCAGTTCTGTAGATCTTAGCTTTCAAATGAGGCGTCACACTGGCCTACAGGGTGCAAATTTTAGATTCGGTTAAAGCCTGAACTGGAGAAAATGCACTTGATTAAAGGCGGGGGTTTAGAAGTTAAAAAGTCTGTGAAAGTCTGAGGCAGTTGAATAAATTATCTCTAAACTTGTTTCTAGCTCTCACAAGACCCTCCTCCAGGAAGTGTAACCCATGTATATCAAAAGCACAGGTGACGTCTCCAGCCTAATAAGCCATGATTGTGTTCTTTATAGCTGAACGTTCAAGCTGCCTGTCTTCTAAGGCGCGCTGTAATGCAGACGCAGATCACCTCGTAACTGTGGACCATACATCGTAATATTTGGATTAGACGGGAGCTGGAGACTCGTAAAGTTGCGCGCGTTTGAATAATCCGACGGTATTATCCCGAGGCTCCGCTCCCCTCGTTGCTCCGGCGCTGGATAAATGATGTTCGGGATCTCCATATTTCCTCTGCCTCCTCCAGCCCTCCCTTCCCCTTCCCCGGCCGTGTTTGCTTTACAGCCGTTTAGTTCTTAACCTTCACAAATTTATACGCTATAAACTTTTATGGCCGTCATATTCTTTTATTGCGCCGGATTCCCCTTTCCCCGGCTTTCTCGCGAGCGCGTCGGGGAGGTGGGAAGGGGCGGCGGAGTGGAGCGGCTGCACGTTTAGGGACGCGGATTTAAGCCCCTTTTTATCGGTTTTGTTTTTGGACCTGTTTGGTTATGAAGCAGGGCCGTCGCGGTGGGGTGGGCAATCCAGGTGTCTCCTTGGGTCCTCAAGCTAAAGGGGCCCAAGGAGATTTGTCTTGCAAAACGTTTTTCAAAAGTTCTGAAGTCGTCATTTTTACTGGGTTGTTTTACCCCTCACCTCGGGTGCTTTGTCGGCAACTAAAGATCTTTCATCAATGATATATGGAGCTCAAGTGTCCCGCCCTCCAGGCTCCTCCCAGTGCCACATATAAAATCCTGCTGGAATCTCCATATACTTTATGGAAACTTCAAATATTAAGATTTCAAATGGCCGAGAGAGGCTCACATAGTGCAGATATTATATGAAAGAAAATACTTCATACTTGAAATATGGAAAAATGCTTTTAGAACTTTTTGGCTTTGGTATTTCAAAATTGTGTGTTTAATTTTATTTTAGTCTATAGAGATTTTCTGTGGCTGAGTTCCATACCAATCTACTAGAGAAGGGTTTGTCTTGTCATTGGTAGCACCATTTGTTACTCCCAAAAGCTACTCTCAGCTTGTAACTTCTGTTGTATAGTGAGTATCAGTATCTCTGTTAATACTGACCTGATACTGTATCTGCAGTGTTGCTAAAGAAGCCTCTCGATGTCTATGTGAAATGTCCTTAAAAGCAAGTTAGTACAGATGATGGTTCAACACTGGATATCTTTTTTTTTTCTGCTGATAAACTGTAGCCAATATGAAACCTCCAAGGAGTATTGTCTACTGTTCTCCTTCAGTGTGTTTGGCAATTCTCTGTAAACTCTGTCCTTCCTTTGGTGTAGGTCAGACACATACAAAAATGAAATTTAATGGAACCGAACGTTATTCTGCATTTCACGGAAATATTAACTACGCTCAGTGCATTTGTCTGGTCCTTCAGGGAGAATAGGCACATGTGTTGTCAGAGTAAATTTACGGCAGTGCAACATTTATAGTGGGGCAAAAAAGTATTTGTTCAGTTCCCATAGAAATCATATTGGATTTAATGCTGCCTTCATGTGGTCTGGTAAGATGATCCTTTCCAGTTGTGGAGTGGAAATTACGAGTCCATTGTGTTCAATTGCTTTGGTGTTTTAGCAAAGTGGGAAAAAACAAACAAAAAACACACCAATACCACACTAAACAAATAAATTCACGTGAGAAAGTCGTCGACAAACCACTGAACTACTGCTACTTTGTACCAACAAAACATAATGGGCTTTGTTTTTTACATGACAATAAAGGCGTCGTTCCACATAGCGCGAACCGGCCGCGCACGCCACGATCTACGTGCACGTATCGACACTAGCCCGCAGACCTTTCTGTTTCCACCACACACACACATGCATATGTTGTGGACGGAGCTGCACAGAGGAGCACGCTGTACACATCGTCATTAAAAGTTTTTAGAGCCGTGATGAGAACAAATGTGGACAAATGCTGTCATCTGGTGGGAGTTATGGAATCATTCAGAGGAGCCAAGCTGTATTAAAACAGAAAAAAACCACTAAATACAACTATGAAGGTAAGCTACATGCAAATGTTATGCTAACACCAGCTAAAGCTGCGCTAACAGCTGCTAAATGCTATTATCGGCAAAATCCCCTTTTAGCACAGTGGTATGATGTTGTGAAATATTAAATCCGTATGACCTGCGTGTCAATAGTGAGGGCTGTCCACTCTCTTGTTGCCAATCAGAGGCCAGCAGTCTGTTCACGTCACATCAGACATGGGTTAGCCCGCTTTGGCCACAGCCAGAGGTCGGTCCCAAAACCTATACCTGGTCAGACCGTTTGGCCCTGGCCTTTGTTATAGGAAAGCTCGACAAAGCGGGTGAAAGAGCCATTCGGCTGATACGCGCCTCCATGTGGAAAAGAGCCTTTAGTGTGAAAAAAAGACTATATTAAAACTGAGTAGCTAAATTGCTAGATGCATAGTGTCAGATTCATAACACTCAGCTAAAAAGACATAAATGTGTAATATCACTGCTCTCAGATGTGTTGAACGGTCAAAGGTTATCTCATCGCGGGAACTCAGGCATCAAAATCATCTCCCAGTTTCCAAGTGGAAAATACAACATGAGGTGGTCCAACAAAGTTTCAAACATTTCATCTGGACATGAGGTGGCGTTCATGTGCGATTTTCCACTTGGCAAGTGGTATTTACCAGAATTACGAGAGCACATGAAGGCAGCATACATATGCCTTTCAGTCACGTGACTTGTGTTGTTATGGCCGCCATCTTGGAGACGCTGGCTAAAAACGCTGCATCTCCACTGTCACAGAAGATGCTACATCCAAAAAGAAAAGCACCTCAGAAAGATGAGCAAGAGGTGATACTTAAAGGTGCATTATAGAACTTTTATGTGAAATAAACACCTTTTTGTCTGTGCGTATTTGACCTGGCACCACTTCAAAGCACAAAACCTGCCCTGGAGAACACTTGTGGACATTAGCTACAGCTGCTGAGCTACAGGTCGTACAAACACTCCAAACATCTAGCTTTGGATACAACATGTGACAGAGGTCAGAGCTGAGCCGTGACTGTAGCTTTTCCTTATTGCGTTGAAGCTAATTGCTAACCGCGGTAGGATGCTAACATCTTCAGCGGCTAAAACATTCACTCAGACTGAGGCTCATGTCGGCATGACAAACTGTAAAATGTCTGTTTCCCTCTTGGACTGACAGCACTGCTAAGTCTACGCTTTGGAAACATAACCACGTGCTGCTCTCTGGGGCCGTCTTTTTAAAGCTATCTTCTTGAGCAATGATTCCGATCATGTACAAAATTCTACTGTAAACCTGTAAACCTGTAAATACATGGCGAGATTATGTGGCATTCAGTTGTCTGTCAGTTGTCCTATAAATCTGCGCGGTCCTGAATCTGCAGCCGCTCCAGTCTGCAGGATTCACCCCCGCTCTCTCCAACGCTGGCCTGCCGTCTTCCGCTCCGGCGTTTTACGACAGTCGGCGCGTCTCTTCTCACATTTGGCACACACGCGCTGCTTTTGCTCCAACCCCCTTCTTTTATCTTTTCTAGCCGCGAGCGCGACCCCCAGTGCGTGCAGGCGAGGCACATCCTGCTCCTCTCGTGGTGTTTGTGTGAAAATAGGAAGTGTGCGAAAAACAAGGTAAGAAGTGAGAGGGAGATGGGTCCACGGGGACTCGCGCACAGCCGGCTGCGTTTTCGATCCGCGCCCGGGTCTCATGAATCAGGCAGCTCCGAGGCCTGGCCCCGCTGTCCGCGCCCTTTTCGCACATGGATTCATTGCGCTCCAGCGGTGCGCCTGGTGTGGGCCCACGCCGGACGCGCAGATGGGCACGGATGATGCATGGCCGCCGCGCAGAAGTCTGGGAACTCTGGGTTTTAGGGGGGAAACACTTACTAAAAGATACATTTTTTAGTTGTTTTTTTGTCCTTTCATCCAAAACCAGCTGAATCTTTTATGTACTGAAGCAGACTACATGTGCTTGAGTGATTGAAGTAGTAAGTGTAAGTACTTTTTACCGCTACACTGTAAAATTCAGCTGTATTACTTTATGTTTGACTTACTAGGACTTGTGAGTACGGAGGCAATTTAGGCAAAAATAAAAACTTGACTTGTTATTTGTTTTCACCCAGTACTTGTTTGTAGTCACTGTAGTCGTGTCTTCCCCGTGTCCTCTAGATTTGTCATGGGAACTTGTTTGTCTAGTAACCATAACTTAAAAAATGAAGTTTTAACTCATGTTGCCTGGCAAGTAAATAGCCTATTGTTGTATGAACATGTACAGTGGTCCCTCGCTATAACGCGATTCACCTTTCGCGGCCTCGCTCTTTCAGTAGTAGAGTCACAGCAGCACATGCCGGGCATGAGCGGGTCCGATTCCGCGTTCACTTTCTCTGAACTTTTCCGCGAAAATAAACCCCGCTAGCATGCAGCGCTCGCCTCAGCTAAACACACGCCTTTTGAAGCCTGAAACTGCTACGATACAACTTTGGTTATAGCTACGATTGTCTCTTAGTTTGAACAATCGCACTGCAGAGACGAGAGCAGCTCACGATGTTTCCATCCCCACGTCTGTAATGTGAATCTAAAATCACACAGTGACACCAGGCATAAAGGAGAACAGGTGTGAACTAGTGACAAAAGTGTATAAAGTGTGTGGTGAGGGGTTTTACAGCATTAAAACATATATAATATAATAATAGAACGTAACCCCCGCGATAAACGAGGGACCACTGTGTTCAAACAAAACAAACCTGCACAGGTAAAGCTAATATTTAAGTATTCAAAGTAATCAGAACGAGAAATTCCAAGAGAAAAGAAAAACAAATAGTGATGAGTACATGTATACAAGTGCCTCAAAGTTTAAAAGTCTTCTTTGTACACTTAACTTTGTACTAGTTAGCATTACTTGGAATTATAAGTGCATAAGGTTTACAAACACAACAAATTGGATTAACAGTCTACTTAATCTTCTTACTTCAATAGAAAGAAAGTATTTCAGTGTGAGCATCTACAAATACATTTACTGTTGTTTATATATCACAAAATGTAATAAAATAAATAAATAAAAATGTCCCTTGCACCTTTCCCTAAAAAAAATATATATATATATATTATATATATATAATATATATATATATATATATATATATTATTGTTCTATTTTCCTCAGTCTTTGGGTCACTACTACTTGCACTTGAATAAATTCATTTTAAAGCAACTTCAATCATATTGAACATTTTTTTTTATATTGATTGATTGATGTTTTATTTCGAATGTTTGAATGTTATATCAAAACAAAGTTAAGGTTAAAAAAAAAAAATCCGAAAAGGAGTAGGTAGAAGTAAAAACGTATATATGTCCTACCCTTCTTACACAGTATTTCTTAAAGAAAACAGATTTTATTTTTTTTTTTTCTTCTCTAAAGAAATACCAATATGCCTATATGGTTTTACAAAGTTCCATTCAGGCTACTTGTCAACATATTAAATGTATTATATTCACCCACCTCTGTCCATTTGAGATCCCGAGCTCTTGTTCAGAATCCCTAAAAGAATCCCTCGCATACTAATTAGTTTAGAAAAATAAGTAACATCTTTCTGAAATGCTGTGCGATGCCTTTTGTCGTCATAGTAACACATATATTCCCAGATTTATTTTCCACGTTGCGTAACACCGCGCATGTCGGTATAAACGTAAAGAGACGGACACCGTTTCAAATCTCAAATGAAGGCTTTTTATTCTCGTAAGACAGAACGAAAGGCAAGTGTATCCTTTTGTATTCTTCTACTCCCGAGTGTTTGACTGATGGTCTCTGGGCGCCGAGCTAAGTAGGTCCTTGTGAAGTCTGAAACCCGACCCTGCCGTTAGAAAACAGACCCATTACTCTCTCCCTCCTCTGCCTGTGAGAACATGGAGCTCATCGCGTCCGTCTAAGGTCTTACACTTTTCAAACCTGAGCCAGGCTGTGAGCTAATGTCAACTATAGTCTCCAACGGGGAAGAACGGTTGAGTAATCCTGCCGACAAACATATGTACTACAACTTTGAAATGCAATAATACAGTCACTTAGACCTAAAGGAAGAAATCAGAGCTTCATGTATATCCACTCAACTGTGCTTAGGGGGCATTAAGGCTCCTAGGGATAAAGCATATTCAGTTGCAGTTTTGGCTGGAATTTACCACTTTGTTTTGTCCAATTCTCTTTCCTCTGTTTGAAATGAAATGTTTACAAATCTTAAGAAACGTAATATGCGTTTGTGGCATTAAAATATGCTATATGGGCATTAAAAAGCATTACATGTAACTTGCTTCTGCATGTGTTGTACTCATAATTTGACTGTATTTGGAATGTTCTTCCTCTGCTTGTTCTGTCGGCCCATGTGCTGGCCAGCAGCTAAAGCAGTAACACACACACACACACACACACACACACACACACACACACACACACACATCCAGCAGCCCCGGCTCCTCGTAATGAGTCCGGAATGGCCCGTGTGCATCGCCGCGGCCATAACTCTGCTTTAGAAAAATTTATGAATATGAATGATCCGGGCAGAGCGCCGCGTGGAGCCATGAATTATGGGGAGCAGGAGGCTGCAGCTCATTGGTCCATGTTGGAGGGGGGGTAGTGGGGGGTTGTGGGGGTGGGGGGGGGAGCGTTCATGGATGTGCACAGTCTGTCATGAAAGTCCACCTCATTATCTGCCGCTGTAATGGGGAACTTTGGACGTATCGCATGTTGGCAGGAACTGAACTGTGAAAATGAAAGAAATATCCATCGCGACGGCGTCACTTTAGTCACGCGCTGAAGGTTGAATTTAATGGACTTGGAAACCCACTGTGGTTCTGTGGGAACATTTCGGTCCATACGCTTTTCCCGTGAACCTTTTTGAGGGTTTGAGTATCTGCTGATATCTAACTAACTAACTGCTGTGAATAAAAAAAGTCAATAGTCTGTGTGACAGCAAGATTCAAGATGATTTATTTAGTCAAACCATGTGAATGATTAGGGGTTAACCCTGTGGAGCGGGGCAAGTCGGATTTATTTTGCAAACCAAATGAACAAATGAATGTTACAGATCATTTATATCATTGTTTTTTAAACTAATGGATAAACATTACAAGGAGGACTGCAATCCTTACACTAAATATCCTTGGATATATGACTTTAGGTTGCATTACAAACAACTCACATAAAGTGAACTTGGATTGTTCACCCACTAATAAGGAACGTGAGCTGGGTTTAGACCGTCGTGAGACAGGTTAGTTTTACCCTACTGATGATGTGTTGTTGCAATAGTAATGCTACAAGAAGTTTACATATGATTTGGCACATCCTTAAAGTGCATTGATACAAAAGATCCATGTGAAAGAAGCAAATTACAATTACAGCGTTGGAATCAGAGAAAAACAAGTTTTTTCTTTAGGGATACGGCCAATAAATAATAAGTCTCTGATCGGACCAGCAACGAGCCTCCACAGAGCTCCAGAGCCTGTCAATAATAGATTTAGGTTTCAACGTTTTTATTGCTGATATACAAAAATCAGTGTGGTTAAAAATATGATACCCAGCCCAGTGTTGTCACATGGGTCATAGCATTTTTTAGAAAAACAAAACTCTTTGGAGCCAGGCTTTTAAGCAGTGAAAAGGAGGTGCAAAGACGACATAGGAACGCTGTTTACCAAGTGTCTTTTGGGGTCGCCCCTGGCCACCAGGGGGTAGTATTACAGCAATGTCAGCCCCCTGCCATGAGGACCAAAGAAAAGGGCTTTCCTCAGCCACTGGAGCTAAACCACAGTGGATTTCTGGTCCTTACTTTGGCACATTTAACCATGCAAGTTTTCTGCTCCGACCGTGGGAAACGCGCAATCTAGTGGCTAAATTAGCTCTGACTGAATGAAATGGGAAAAAAAAAAATCACGCATTGATGGCCTGCCTCAGAGCAGCATTGCGACAGATGACTTAGGCTGTTTTCACACATGTTGGAGTGCCTTATAGGTCGGCCCGACCGCCCTAGTGCCAACTGCATTTACTCCAGGTAGTTAGTTCAGTCTGTGTTCACACGCGTCTGCACCAAATATTGCACCATGAGCCACGTAACAACGATCAGCTGTTCAACAAACTTATTCCCATGACAACGGCATCAACCTGTCAAAGCACCGACACGCACGTACATGCACGCGGCGGTCACACCTCTCCCTCATGGTTAAATACAGTGAGGGTGATATACGCGAAGCAAGGACAAATGCACATTAATCAGCTCATGAAGAGAAAAGTTTCACTGCAGCAGGAAGGGAAAGACGGGGAAGAGAGATTTACCTCGATGATTTGAAGTTGATCCGTTTGGCCTCGTCAGAGCAGTAATCCAAACGTCCTCATGCAGCGCAAATTCATTCTTTCTTCGCACTCTGAGCGGCTGTTTAGAGCGCGCTTGGATTCACTCTGACCCAAAAGCGCCTTTAGGTCGACCTAACTAGAGCCTTTGTGAAAACACCCTTAGTCAGCCCCGCCCACTGGAGCATACAACAGAACAAAACAAACAGAAACCTACTATCTTTATTCTCTTGTTTATGCAAATCATGAAAACACCACACGCCTGTTGCTTCAGTCGCGTTCACGAGACGTCGCAATGTTAAAGTTTGTCCACAAGATGTCAGTGTTCAGACAGAATGAAGCAGCTCCGAAGCTCCGAACCTTTTTCCGAGACTTTTGCAAGGAAACATCATTGAAGACCTGTGGATGGACCGTGGGTGCGAGACAGCCCAGAAATCTCTCTCACCTCTGGAAGACTTTTGTAAGGAAGAAAGGGCAAAAATCCCTCAAACTAACATTGAAAGGCTCTTGTCTGTCGAGAAAAGTGTTTAAAATTGTGGTACTTGCCCTATTTTGGAGGGCTATGATGCTTTATTTCATTTATTTTCTATTTGTGTCAACGAATAGCGATGGACACACAGGAGTAAATCTGTGACAAGATTTGTGCGCGTTTCTTCCGAAGCCGTACAGCATTTCCCCGGCTTTTCTTTCCGCTTTGGAATGTTTGTTTTAGCCGTAAATCAGCTCGGCCCAGTATTCGCGGTGGATTTTTTTTTTTTTAAACGCCTTTTATAGAAATACCAATAAAATAACACTTACGAGATACTAAAACACCGTAAAGTCGACACATTGGGGAGAGTTATGGGGCAGCCGTGTTGAAGTACGCGCTCTCCGGTCCGTGCGCTCCAGGACTCTGTAAAAACACCAGCGTTCACCGGGCAGGGGCTGTGGAGAGGACTTTGGGTCACTTGGGTCTTGTAAAAAAAAAAGCAAAAGGAAACATAAAGGGGAATAGAAAGAAGGTGCAGATGTAGAATGTTCCAAGTTACAGTGGTGATTTTAATAGTTGTAAATGAAAGACAGCGACTCAACACATTTACACAGCAGTTTGTCAGAAATGTCACATCGATATCATTAACCTCTTAACGTCCACCTCAACCGACCACATTTTCTCCAGGTTAGCTTTACCCAAATGTAAAAACTCCTTGACTGGAGCTTACAGCCTATAGGTCAAAGTAACTCCTAATTTGAAAGCTAAGACCTTCTCCAGGAGAAACTTACCATCATGGCAGTGGACCCTCACCTCGTGCGCTGGGTCTCGGACTATCTGACCAACAGGCCACAGTTTGTTAAGCGGGGGGCTGTAGGTCCTCAACATTGACCTGCAGCACTGGAGCACCTCAGGCACTGTGCTCTCGCCCCTCCTCTTCACCCTCTACACTGCTGACGTGCAGAAGTTCTCTGATGACACTGCAATCGTGGCATGTATCGGGGAGGGTGATGAGGGGGAGTACAGAGGCCTGGTGGAGGACTTTGGGGTGTGGAGTCAGCGGAACAAGCTCTTGCTGAAGTCAGCAAAAATCAAGGAGGTGGTGCTGGATTTCCGTCGGGCGCCATCCTCTCTGCAGCCCATCCACATTGAGGGTGCGGAGGTAGAAGTGGTTTCCACCTATAAGTACTGTATCTGGGGCTGCAGTTGGACAACAAGCTGAGCTGGGCAGCGAATACGGACGCTGTTTACAAGAAGGGGCAGAGTAGGATGTACTTTCTTAGATGGCTGGCCTCAAGTTAATGTACATGTTTTATCAGTCTATTGTGTCCAGTGTTCTTTTTTATTCTGTTGTATGTTGGGGGTGCAGCGCAAGGAAAAGGGACACTCAGAGGCTGGACCGGCTCATTAGGAAGGCGGGTTCGGTGGTTGGACTGGGCCTGGACTCAGTGGAGAAGGTGGTGGAGCAGAGGACGCTCTCTAAGATCAGGGCGATCCTGTCCAATCTGAGCCACCCCCTTAACTCGGTCTTCTCCCGCCAGAGAAGCGCCGTGAGCTCCAGACTCCGCTCTCTGACATGCTCCAAGGACAGGTTGAAGAACTCTTTTGTCCCTCATGCTATCAGGCTTTATAATAGAGCCACGTCAGGCAGGAGCAGAGGAGGAGGAGAGAGGGAAATGTCTTGAACATTGTCTTGCAGTGCCTTAACTTAATTTCTCTTGTATTTATTGCTTTCTTTTCAAATGTGTTTTTTTTTTATTTTGTAGATTCTGCTTTGATGTGTGAATGTGAGCAAGAGACTAATGGACAATTTCCTTCGGGATCAATAAAGTATCTATCTATCTATCTATCTACAGTGCCTTGCGAAAGTATTCGGCCCCCTTGAACTTTTTTGACCTTTTGCCACATTTCAGGCTTCATACATAAAGATATAAAACTGTAATTTTTTGTGAAGAATCAACAACAAGTGGGACACAATCATGAAGTGAAACGAAATTTATTGGATATTTCAAACATTTTTAACAAATAAATAACTGAAAAATTGGGCGTGCAAAATTATTCAGCCCCGTTAAGTTAATACTTTGTAGCGCCACTTTTGCTGCGATTACTGCTGTAAGTCGCTTGGGGTATGTCTCTATCAGTTTTGCACATTGAGAGACTGAAACATTTGCCCATTCCTCCTTGCAAAACAGCTCGAGCTCAGTGAAGTTGGATGGACAGCGTTTGTGAACAGCAGTTTTCAGTTCTTTCCACAGATTCTCGATTGGATTCAGGTCTGGACTTTGACTTGGCCATTCTAACACCTGGATATGTTTATTTGTGAACCACTCCATTGTAGATTTTGCTTTATGTTTTGGATCATTGTCTTGTTGGAAGACAAATCTCCGTCCCAGTCTCAGGTCTTTTACAGAGTCTCCCACCTCAGCTGTACATTTCTGCAGTTCATCCAGAGTGATCATGGGCCTCTTGGCAGCATCTCTGATCAGTTTTCTCCTTGTATGAGCTGAAAGTTTAGAGGGACGTCCGGGTCTTTGTAGATTTGCAGTGGTCTGATACTCCTTCCATTTCAATATTATCGCTTGCACAGTGCTCCTTGGGATGTTTAAAGCTTGGGAAATCTTTTTGTATCCAAATCCGGCTTTAAACTTCTCCACAACAGTATCTCGGACCTGCCTGGTGTGTTCCTTGTTCTTCATGATGCTCTCTGCGCTTTAAACTGACCTCTGACCTCTGAGACTATCACAGAGCAGGTGCATTCATACGGAGACTTGCTTACACACAGGTGGATTCTATTTATCATCATTAGTCATTTAGGTCAACATTGGATCATTCAGAGATCCTCACTGAACTTCTGGAGAGAGTTTGCTGCACTGAAAGTAAAGGGACTGAATAATTTTGCACGCCCAATTTTTCAGTTTTTTATTTGTTAAAAAAGTTTGAAATATCCAATAAATTTCATTCCACTTCATGATCGTGTCCCACTTGTTGTTGATTCTTTACAAAAAATTACAGTTTTATATTGTTATGTTTGAAGCCTGAAATGTGGCAAAAGGTCAAAAAGTTCAAGGGGGCCGAATACTTTTGCAAGGCACTGTATCTATTTATCTATCTAAGACCTACACAACTGATATTGTGACGCTTTTTTCCAAGAAGCTTTCAGTTAAAGTCAAACTGGAGAAAATGCTCAGTTAAGGCCAAAGTCAGCTCTTAAGGTGAACAGCGTGTTTAGCGCGTTTTTACCCAGCACGGTTTTGGACGCGATAATTCTATAACTCAAGTGCATTGATTACACACCATGACGACAATGGGTTGTGTTCACGTTCTAGAATTTGATGTCATAATCTCAATTGTAGTATTGGGAGGGACCAATACAACTCTATGGGAGAAAAATAGTTTTTCAAAAAAATGTCCAAAGAAAATGGTCAAATATTGTACTTCATCAGGATTTGGTAGTGATTGGATTCACAACCCTGGCGTAATATTTTTATGTCAGAAAGTCCTTTCTACTGGCCAGTATCACACATACGTGTTTGAATATTGTCTCCACGCCTTTATGAGGAAATAACTGGACCTTTGTTTATATGTGTTGACACGTACTTTTATTTATTTTTTAGATTTATTTAAAGTCCCATTGAGTGTAAGAGTTTCTTTTACATGGGAGTCCTGGCCCCAGAGGAGAACCTATTGTGCATATTTTTAGGGTTATGGGAAACTGGAGTACCCAGAGGAAACCTACAAAGACACGGGGAGAACATGCAAACTCCACAGAAAGGCCCTGTCCAGGTGAACCCGGGACATAGCTGTGAAGCATGAGCGCTATTGAACTTTGAGACTGTTTGTCTTTCATGTGGATTATCCCAAAAATAAGATATTAGACAAAAACGAAGACAAAAGAACTGCAGTAAGACCACCACCTCAATATTGTTGGGATTCAGTTGACATCCCAGTCTTCTAAAGGCCTATAATATGTATACAGGTTGGGGGCAGGTCAAATTATTTTGTTTGTGAGGAGATTTTGGTGTTTTACTGAGAGACCATTGTCCCAGTCAATGATATTAATTATCAGTTTGGTAATTCATACATTTTCTTTTTAGATACGACTTGTGTAATGCAGTTAATAGGAACAACTGCCTCCTGCCCCCACATGGTACTGTGACATCAACATATTCTAGAAAACACCCAATAGACTTGTTATAATGTTGTAGTGCTACATGAACACAACCTATTAAAATAGAGTCAAGGGTGGCTGGGCGAACACTGTGGACAAATATCACCTTCTGACGTTCTTCAAATGATTCAGAATCCATAAACTACCTGTAGAGGAAAAAAAGCAACAGGAAACAAAAAGGGACAAACAAGCAGGTATCCGGACAAGATGCCACACATGTCTTTATTGTTCTGGCTAATGGACGTTCACTGGAGAATAAGACATATTAACTGCTTCGCTCTTCCCAGAAGATGGTGAAAGACTGTAGTGGCGCGGAGGGAGCTGCGCAGGAGGAAAAGGATGGAGAAGGTGGAGGAGATGACCAGTGCAGGACACCATGCTCTGAAACAGGGAAAAACTCTGGAGGCAGTGCACCGTTTCAGAGGATCAGAGGAGACTGAAGGCAGTACTGCAGTTTCCCCGACCTCCAAAAACATGCTGCTCAGGACTAACCAACACCTGAACGCAAATTTGTATACAGTTGTACAATGACAAATAAAGCACTTGCTTAACTTAACTTTACTTAAACAGAAGGTAAGCTATTAAGCTAACGTGGCTATACAGCGGCTAAACACAATCAATCAGCAAAATCCTCTTTTACAACTGCGGTACGATGTTGTGGAAATATGAATCTGGTGTGACCTGCCTGTTTTAGAGAGGGCTGTCCTCTCTCTCGTCTGACCAATCAGAGGCCAGACGTGTGATGATGTCACAGTGCGCTTCTTCCTGATGAGTAATAATTCATAATTCAACTCAAAGTAAGAAAATGTATATAAACGTGACTTGATGTGTCTTTGATCACGGCAGTACTTAACTGATCAAGCTTATATAGAAATGTAGAAAGCCTTTGAGGAGCTGCTGAGGAAGTCCTTGGAGCGCTCCCGAGCTACAGGATGGACCCCCCGGTTTAGCGAGGCCACGATCAACATTAGCGAACCTACAGTCTTCACTTCTCCCACCAGATGTCGCCAAAAAAAAAAAAGCCTGTGTAGTCGCCGAATCGCGTTGTACGACTTCCCCTGCGCTGTACATGCACATTCACTGGGGCGCTGTCAGTGTGAGATTTACAGTGGCCCCGGGGCCCCCCTCCTGTCTCCCTATGAGGCTCCAGGAGAACATGGCGGCAGTGGTGGAAGATGGAGAAGGGGGGGGGGGGGGCACACTCCTGGATTTAATGAAGGCGGGACCCCGGGCAGACCTCGGCGAACTATCACAATCATCCCCGCTCAGCCGCGCGTGGTTTACGAGGGGCCGGCTCCCAGGGGCCCCACCACCACCAACGAGATCCGCGGAAATCCCACGAATCCCTGATTGGTCCAGGCTGGGGGGTTGGGTTTGTATCGGTCTCGAGACGTCTGTGCGCGCGCCCGGATTAACGGGTTAGCGAGTTTACGGTTTCCGACAAATGAGAAATGTCGTTCCCGCGCGGCGTCTCGGTGAAAGAAACGTGAGGCTTTTCGGTGGCCCTTCCATTTCATTGTTCTCCGCGATCACCGCTGAGGCTCCGAGTGCAGAGGGGTTATCTCTTTCCCTCATGAAAGCCTGACCTGGAGTTGAGTTCAGGATGTTTGAGTGATGTCTCATTCAGGCACACTCCCTGTTTGCTCTTCCCCTTGGTTTTGAACGTTCTCCAGAGACAAAGGGTTGTCCCAATGCTATTCCTGCAACGAGGCAACTGTCCAGGGATTTCCAACCAGTAGCTCTCCAGCCCTTTCTTTGCCGCTCGCCTAAGACTTTCTACATTTCTTCACACGCTTGTCAAAAAAGCAAAAGGGGAAAAGGAAACATAAAGGGGAATAGAAAGAAGGTGCAGATGTAGAATGTTCCATGTTGCAGTGGTGATTTTAATTGTTGTAAATGAAACAGCGACTCAGCACATTTACACAGCAGTTTGTCAGAAATGTCACATCGATCTCATTAACGTCCACCTCAACCGAGCACATTTTCTCCAGTTTAGCTTTACCCAAATGTAAAAACTCCTTAACTGGAGCTTACAGCCTATAGGCCAGAGTAACTCCTCATTTGAAAGCTAAGACCTACACAACGGATCTAAGATTTTTCTCAGGTCCCTGCGCTGACTCACTATCTTGACGCTTTTTTTCAAGAAGCTTTTAGATTTGGTTAAAGTCAAACTGGAGAAAATTCTCAGTTAAGGCGGGGCTTAAGAAAGTCAGCTCATCAGGTGAACAGCGTGTTTCTACCCAGCACGGTTTTGGACTGATAATTCTATAACTCAAATGCATTGATTACACACAATGACGACAATGGGTTGCGTTCACGTTCTAGAATTGTATGTTATAATCTCAATTGTAGTATTGGCAGGGGCCAATACAACTCTATGGGAGAAATGTCCAAAAGAAAATGGGCAAATATTGTAATATTTTATGTCAGAAAGTCCTTTCTACTGGCCAGTATCACACATACGTGTTTGAATATTGTCTCCACGCCTTTATGAGGAAACAACTGGACCATATGTGTTGACACTTATTTTTATTTATTTTTAGATTTATTTAAAGTCCCAATGAGTGTAACAGTTTCTTTTACAGGGGAGTCCTGGCCCCAGAGGAGAACCTATTGTACATAGTATGGAGTGAATGAATAATCAGCTGTGAAGCGCTTTGGGTATCTTGAAAAGCGCTATACAAATCCAAGAGATTATTATTACATATTTTTAGGGGTATGGGAAACTGGAGTACCCAGAGGAAACCTACAAAGACACGGGGAGAACATGCAAACTCCACAGAAAGGCCCCGTCCAGGTGAACCCGGGACATACCTGTGAAGCACAGGCGCTATTGAACTTTGAGACTGTTTGTGTTTCATGTGGAATTCTGTTCTTGCAACGAGGCTATTGTCCAGGGATCTCCAACCAGTAGCTCTCCAGCCCTTTCTTGGCCGCTCGCCTAAGACTTTCTACATTGCTTCACACGCTTGTCAAGTCACATTTAAAGGAACAGGCCACCGTTTTTCCATACTGAGATACGTATCTCAGTATGGAAAAGCCATGGCCTGTTCCTTTAAGAGGAATTGTCCTTTTGTTCTGAACATTTGAACAGAATCTGCAAACGTTTAGGTACATAAAGTAAAGAACAAAATCTAAGTCATTTTCTTTCATTTTGTTGAAATATCTTGGCTACAGAAACCCTCCAGGGGGAACTCTTTCTAACTCTTCAAATCTCTCGCATAGTTACGCAAGTGTCTTTCGAAGGAAAGGTTTATCTCACTGATGGTTTTGTGAGCTTACCGGGTAAAAAAGGTTGGAGACCCCACTATAGGTTAATGAATAAAAAATGAATTCACAACATCATCATCAATAAGCACTTTTCCAACATTTGTAACGTTGCAGGACCAGTGATTTTGTTCACTGTGCGCCATGAGTAAAATAGGCAATAGCTGTAAATGTGTGAATTGTACGTTTTCGTTTCGTTCCCAAACTTTGACACATGGAGTTATACTTGAAATGTCCATATTGTATTTTCTTTCAACATTAATCGCTAAATGTTGCCATTGTCATGAAGCACAGGTTTCATAGGGCTAAGAGGATGGAGTAGGGGTTGAACAGAGAATTGGGATTGGACCTTATGCCATACGGATGCGAGTCCATCTCCTGCATGAATCTGTTCGTCTGTTCTTCCAGTGGTCCCATGCTAACATAGCATGTGGGAGTCATTTAGCAACAGAGCGGTACATGAGCTAAACGCTGGGGGCGCTACAGCACGCAGCTCAACAGGTGAAGCAGAACTTCTACAAATTGATTTGAATCATTTGCAAGCAAGCCATCGCCACTTTACCTCGTTTCTTCAGTAATTGTTTTGTAAAAGCCTCCATAATGTTTTAGTCCCTCCTTTCTTTGCTGGTTGTGGCAGTTCGGACGCAGTCTCATCCCTGAAGGTATTAGCTTGAAGAGACTGTGTGATAGGTCCCTTTTGCGTGAGTACATGTCCTTAATGGAAATAGGAGCATGAATGAGCCTGCATGTTCATATTTTATTCTCTACAGCTCAAAACACTCAAGATGTGGCTCCTCCTTCTTCAAGAAGTATCCCTCTAAGTTTTAATTCAGTCTGATCATCAATGTGCTCAGATTGTCCATCTTAGCGTTTTCATGCGAGTTCTATAATTGGGCCTTAAACACATTATTCTGTATATACTGTAGCATCAATATTTGATGTTTGAACAAATATAGTGTTTGTGTAAAGACAAGACTGTAATGAGTGAGACTGGGCTGGTCGGGGTTTAAATTGGTCTGGGGCGCAAATGACACGTTATAAAACAAGCTTTCACTGTCAGATAATGGTATGCTAACAAATCCATGACACCAAGATGAAGACACTTTGAATGCAGAAAATATCAGCGGATGTATTACCGGTTTTACAAATGTCGAGGAGAGGTTTGTGATCTATAAAATCGACGCAGATCAGAGCGCTTCAGCTGTAGAAAAGAAACTACTATAGTCATTAAAGTGTATAAGAAGCTGATTCTATGTCAAAATCGAGTTCTGAAGTTTGTTCTGATTTGTTTGTTTTGACACACTAATAAACTAAACTTAAGCACAACAGATCCGCAAACAAGTCCGTTTAAGGTGTATAGACTTATATTGTATCAACTGTATTAGCAGTTGAAATACTGCGGCATGGAACAATAAAGCGTGCACTCCTTTATTTGAAACACTTTTACGCTCCATAAAAGTCTCCAGTAAATGTGCGTGTTAAAAACAGCCAATAAAAGCTTTATAAGACTGTAACACTGATTTACAGAGCATTAGCCCCATTGTGTTTGTTTGTTTGTTTGTTTTTACCTTTTGTGATCTGTATCTGATATTTCTTTTGATGCATAAGTTTGCCTTTGTGGGTCCAAAGCATGAGCTTTTACAACTGGAGCAGGCAAGTTTGCATCGTGTGGGGCCCACTTTCATCATTAAACACCTAGAGCTGGACCTCACCATTGTACCAAAGCACGGTAGCACAGTGGTTAGAGCTCGTGCTTCACAGCTAGAAGGTCCGGATTCGATTCCCACCTGGACGGGGCCTTTCTGTGTGGAGTTTGCATGTTCTCCCCGTGTCTGCGTAGGTTTCCTCCGGGTACTCCGGTTTCCCCTACCACTAAAAACATGTACACTAGGCCAGGATGAATGAGAGTGTATTTGAGAGTGCGCATGGGGGACGACGGATGGAAATTATCCCAAGGATACAATCCAGTGTGGCTTGTTTACATGCATGAGACCCATGTATGTTCATTAACATGCACTGTCCCAACCAAATAAATAAATAAATAAATAAAAGACACATTTTCTGCAAATGACAATGTTTTACATGTTATATGACCTAGTGGGATGGTCTGCAGGAAATCTAAAAAATACTGACAGTATGTCCCACATTCTGACAGTACTTTAGCAGGTATTTCATCTCTTATTTGTGTAACAATAATTCTCAAAGCCATCTTGGGGGCCAGGGGTCCTATGCTTTACAAGGTTGCATTCATGTGATGTACGAGTCATGCATACACTACAAATGCTATTGATTCAAAATAAATAGGAGCGGGAAGGAAATTAAAGACAATGACATGTTGCTGTTGTTGTTTTGGTGTAGTGTTTGTAATTCTAACTAGGGCTGCACGATATTGAACTAGCTTGCGATATGCAATACGGCTGTGTAATATTGCCATAATAATATTATGGCAATATTGTGTCTTAACCATGGCGACGTGTAAACGAGAGGGAACCTCCCTCCCTCTTGGTACAGCTGAGTTTTTTGCCTTTTTCTGCAAACTGCATTTGTGGTTTCTGTGCTTCACATTGTTTTACTGGATAATTCTGTACGTCTTCACTGTGTTTTTGTGAGGTTCAGCAGATTTTTTTTTTACTGCAAGAGTCCATAATGGTTCTGTAGAAAGCAGCTTTTTGATTTAACTAATTAGACATGTTTAACTAAAACTGAACTTCCACACATTTGTTAGTTCAGTGCATTGTTTGTTTATGGCAGAGTTTGCAGATTAGTCCAATGAAGACTTTAGTGATGTTTTGAATATTGTGGCTTCTCGTGATACGGATATTGCATCCCGTAATAATGCGATACAATATTTTTGAGATATATTGTGAAGCCCTAATTATACAGGCATAGAGATGGAAATTAGCTTGAAAAAGCTACAGTCTGGTACAAGCATCTTTGCTCATGAGCTTAATGTAATTGTACATTTTCCTGATAAATAAATAAATGGAAAAAGATCAGATTAGGGCATAGAAAAGGACCCAAAATAGACCAGAATTGGACTAAATTGAGTTGAAACTGGATGTAAACCATGTCCAAATTTTAACCCAATTGCATTACTTAAACATAAATGCCATTATCTCAAATTAAAATAAAGTCTAAATTGGCAAATGACCCACATGGTTGCCTGCAAAAGTTCAAAGTGAAGACAGCTGGATTTTTCATGTTGTTTTTCAAGGGCAACCTGGACAGTTTCACACGACCGTGCAGGTGTTAAAAATCTGTCATGAGGCCAAACACTGCTTGGGCTCCCACAGTTTGGGAACCACTGTAGATGCATTATAACAAATATGTGTATTAGACATTATCATCCTTCCTATAATTCAAAAGCAAAATAAAATGTAAATATCAGAAAGTGGCTGTTTTGTGTTATTTGTTATGACAGTGGAGTCAAAGTCCCGCATGGCCACACGCAGTTTGACCCAATTCTCTGTGTTTTTGGGATGTGACGCGTGCTGATTTTACCCCACAGGAATGTCAAGCATCCGACTCTTTGCCCACACAGTCCAGTCCCTCGCAGCTCACGCGCTGCTGTGGTCAGATGGCCACGCGCACGCGAGGATATAGGAGAGGCGAGAGACAGCGGAAATGGCCTCGGAGACTCCGCGCTCATCTGGCACAAACACAGGAACCGGCGCGCTCCCAATGGCACGGATGACACCGCCTCCTCCTCCCCCTCCTCCGTGCGCGCTCCCACAAACCCCATCATCCCCCCTTGCGCGCGGGTGGGTGCGGGGTGTTTATGGCTTTATGCCTTTATGACAGTCTTTTGGTGTCGCAGCCAAACGGACGCCCCTTTTCTCTCTTCTCCCTTTTTTCTTGTATTTGCCCCTTGAAGCCGCACAGACTCGCATATTTCCAACACATGCTGCTCATCCGCTTTTGCGCGCCCCGCCCCCGCTTCCCACAGATCAACCAGAAGTCTCTCTCTCTCTCCAAATATGTTCGAGGAGAGCTGCTTCGCTCGATTTTTTTTTTTTTCTCCAACCGGCCAGGCGCTCAAATCGTGTATGAAAATCGCCCTTCTTTTTTTTTCTGCTGATAAATCTCCGCTGATTGCCTGCCATTGTCTTCGCCCGAGTTTAATTAGCAGATAGAACCATCAATCCGTGGCCAGTGGCGTGTCTTCTATAATGAGAAATGTGCGCCAGGAGAGCTTGGGCCAAGTGCGCACGGGGGTGCCCGGATAAACCCGCGCGGAATTTGGAAAAACAGCGTGTGTAGCTAAACGCCACGGCGCTGTAGAAAATGCGATCCATACTTACTTTTTTTTTATTTTTTTTTACGCACGACAATGATGTTTTCCAAAACGCCTCACTCCTTGTTAATGTTGGGTTATGCGTTTTTCCACATAGACAAGGGGAGGGGGCTCGGGTGGAGGGAGATGGTTTCATTTACCAAATCAAGGCCATACGTTGAGGCGATGCTTTGTAAGAGTCACACGAGCGTCATTTGGGGAGGTTTGGCGCGCGTTTTAGCTTCGTCATTAGATGTAATTGTCAGTTCCAGTGCATAGGCCTCAGTTTTTGAACGCGCGTGGGTCTTGTCAACAACCCCGGAGGAAAACTAGGCCAACATGTTGTGTAAAATACAGAAGAGAGTGTCAATGTAACCTATGATGAGCTTTTGTTAAAAGCGTAATTGCGCATAGGCTAAATGACCCACCTACCTCAAGAATTTAAAGACATTCTTTTCTAAATTTGAAGTTTGCATTTGGTATAGCTTATTTTATTGTATTTATTTATGTGGATTTGTACTTCTGTCTTTAGTTTTTATTCTACTAACATTAGTTATGAACAACCAACACGATTTGGCAACTCTTTCCCCTGTGATAAAACCACATTTCTATACACAAAATAAATATATATTTTTGTAATTTCTTGTACCTTATACTGTTGACTTCTTTGTGATTTATCAAGAGACCTATTTTTATTATTTCCTTTGTTCTATGAGGCAAAACATCGAGAACAAATTCGCGCTCGTGATGTTGGCCTGAAATATCCGCATATTGGGCTTTATCCGTCGGGTCACAAACAACCCAGCCCAGCTGACGGCTCTGCAAACCCATTGCCACGATGCCAAACTCCTGGATGACCTACAGCTTAGACATCTGTCGGATTTCGGCCAAGACAAATCTGGCTTTTACGCACGAAGCCGTTTTTGCCTGTGCGTAAAATTTGGATGACTACCTTTTTTTTGTTTTTTTCTTCTTCTTTTTTTTTTTACTTCCGCTTCGTTTTCTAGTTGCTGCAACTCTGCCACATATTATGCAAGTAACAGTGCCTATCTGGAATATGTGACGCTTTGTGGTGTGACGCGTGGTTGAGTAATAAAAGAAACAATCAAACATGGAGTGTCCGGAGGCGCTGCGTCGAAAGAACACGGCGTTTTTTTTATTTATTAAAAGAGTCCAGTCCAGCTTCAGAATCCGAACAACAGATCAACACAGAAGACACATCACATGTAAAAAAAAAAAAAAAAAAAAAAAAAAAAGGACGACGTATCGACAAAACAATGCTCATAATAACCATTCCGATTCCATAAGAAAGACTAGCACGTTATGTACAATAAATTAGCAATAAGACATAATAGTAAAAAAAAAAAAAAAAAAAATAAAAAAACGTAGATCCGTTTAGAATACGCGCTTTGCATTCCCCTCCTTCCCTGCTTTCATCCCCCCACCCCCCGTATTACAGACCGAGTAACAAACGATGAAACACTAGAAGACTCGAGGCATGCGCAGTGTAAACATTTGATTAGATTCTTTTTAAAGACCCGCCTGTGTTCGTTTGTTTGGCCACTCGAAATGAGCTGCTGTAAAGCGCCGTAAAAGCCAATGTCTGTGTTTATGACGCGCCTATAAAAGAGAAGAGAGAGAGAGAGAGAAAAAAAAGTGCCAAATTGGACCCACGACAGAATGAGACTAGCCTTTGTGTGCGTGTGTGTGTACGTGCTCCGGCTGTATAGACCTGTGGGGGACAAACGCGAATGTACGTGCAACAAGAAGACCAAAAAACAAAAAAACAAGACGAGATACGAGGAACGTGGAATGATACGTCAGGAAGTAGAGGTGCTGTGCGGCATTGCATAGAAAAACGTCAGTTGTGTAGAGTTAGCGTATAGAAAAATAATGGTGGTTATTTCATCCATTGCGACCAAAAAAAAGGAAACTCTTGTAAACATTGTAGCGCGTCTGGGAACTGAACAATATCAACCTCTTGTAAAGCAAAAAAAAGAAAAGAAAAAGAAAATAGTGTTAGGAGGCAAGAGCGGTCCGTGAATGAGCTCGAGGTCTGCGTAAAAGCGCGGTGCGTAAAAGGCCCAAGAACGGTGTGTTTGGAGCGTTTCCATTGTCTGCTTAGTGCTTTACGAAATTAGAGTGCAACTAAAGTATATCATTTTTTTAATATCATAATTAAATTAAATACAAAAAACATATATATAAGAAATGTTGAACGTCGCAGCCCAAAAAAAAAAATAAATGGCACAAGATCCAACACAAAGCGCTGATATGTAATTGTGCTACATAACATGTTGATAATCCGCTTCATTTTTTTTTCTTTTTACAACTTTACTATGAGAAAATTAGGGGGTGCGTTTCAACTAAATTACACTTAAAGGTCCTGTACCCGTTTTTTTTTTTTTTTTTCCAGTTGTAAAAAAAAAAAAATTGTTCTGTCAATATGTTCTACAGGCATGCAAATGTTCCAATGGGGGCGGGGGGGGGTAAGACATTTGTGCATAATTCTATAATTCTGAAGCTTGTTCATGGATCGCAAAATAGCAGGCTAGCCGTTTTTTAGCATTACCGCAACACTTAAGCTCCACTTTGCGTCCCGAAAGCTGCCGCAAAGTCGTGAAAATGGGATGTAAGGAATGTTTTACGAAAAGTAAGAAAGAGCTCGGATTACGACTAACAAATTTGAAATTTGTCGCCACTGATTTCATCGTTTATAAACAAACAAACAAACACATTTTTAATTTACTTAAAAGAATGGCGGCAGAAGTGTGATATATTAATGAGCGTCTCATGGTTTGGGAATTTATTGCGTAAGTGTCGGAGTAGTTTTATTGGCCTTTCATAAATGCAATAATAATAATAATAATAATAATAATAATAATAATAATAATAAGTTGACCCTGTGCGAGTGTTACATGGGAACGCTCAGCCAAAAAGTCGCTATGCACGTGCGTAAAAAGAAATAAAACACGAGTGGGCGGCTGACGCTGGAAAGACGCGGCGCATCGACTGCCTTTAATCGGGTTCCAGGGGCTTGTGCTGACTCGGACCCTCGCTACCACCCCCACCGGCACCACCCATTGCCTCTCCCCTTCATCCCTCCCCTCCCTCCCTCCCTCCCTCCCGCGGGCCGCTATCTGCTCATTACTTAGTGCGTCAGCGTCGGTTAAGTGATGGCGCCGCTTTGCCGGTATCGCCGCTCCGCCAGAAGGAGAGCAGTCCGCTCGCTCGCAGTCCTAATCAACGGTGCGCGCAATGAACAGACGCGGCTCATTGCGGGGTAGGGGTGGGGGTGAGGAGGGAGGGAGGGAAACCGATTCGAGCCCCGTTCCCCGTGCGTAAAATTAATGGCCGCACGGGATCCCCGACTCCAGACACCTCTCCCGATCGCGCTTGAATTCGTCGATAAATAACCAAATGAAGTGCGTGGCGCTTGAGGAACGGCGGGGCGGCGCGAGGAAGGGGAGGGGGGGGGGGGAAGAAAGAGGCTGGTATCTTCGGCGATATCTTTTCAATTTCCACCCCCGTCCCGGTCCCCCTCGCTGTAGGTAATCAAGGGAGAGAAATAAGTAAGCGCGGTCTTTAAAGGGGATGGTTCCGATTTCAGAGCGAGTTGCAGCTCCAGTAGGCCACAAATTAAGTCATTTGATTTTGCGACTCAGCGTGTTGATCTATTGGGATCTCCAATCAGTAGACTTTCTCATTTGTGCGTAGAACTATATGGACGCACTGAACACAATCTGAATTAGTGTGGTCAGTATCGTAAAATATTAAGAGAAACTAAAGCTTGTGTGGAAATAACACCGTGGCTAATATCAGTGATTTTATTAAAGGCCCTGTACCTGATTTTTTTCCCAAGGATTGAAATCCAATCAGTTTCGTCTTTCGGTGTATTGTAAAAGCAATTGTGGGCGTGGGGAAAGACCTTTGTGACATGTCTATGTGAACTCGCAGCTAGTTGTTATCGTTTGCATTGGCCCCCAAATGAAACGCTGTGAAACCCCTCCCTTATCGAGTCCGGGGTGTTTGAATTGGGAGAGTTAGGATAAGTTTGGACCACAAATAAGAGTCAAATGTGCACGCTCTGCAGGGGAATAACAAAACTAAGTGGCATGCGACCCTAACGCATGCGGACAGTTAGCAAGCCGGCGAGTCCTTTAGCCCGCTCAGTGTATTTCCCCTATAGGCGTTGGCATTTACAAACATCACAAACGATCCAGATGTTTTCAGCGGTTGTCGACGGATACAGACGGCAACGTGTCATACGAGGGGGCGTGGCCTAGCCGAGGGGGAGGAAAACCTCTCATTGGGAATCGTCATTTTTAGCCGTTTTCTGGCGGACTATGCACATGTTTATCACACATCAATAAAGTCAAGCCAAAACCGGGTCCAGTAGAAGCGAAAAACGGCACTCGTTAGCTAATGTAGCATGAAGCTAACGTTAGCCTCGCTAGCTTCCTGAGTGGCATCATCCGATTGTAAGTATTTATGGGCTGTTGAACCGCTTTGCTCCTCACCGTGTCTTTGTATTTTTATCTTATAGAAAAGTATATTTAAAAATCAGTGTTTGGTGGACAAATGGGAGCAAATATTATTTTTCTTTTCTTTGTTTACCCCCTCTGACTACTCCGAACACGACCATATTATTTCAAAAATGCCGTCTGCATCTATTTGGTGCCTAATTATGAATCAGTAAGATATTGTGATATTTTACTTTAGGTACGAATTAGCGTATACAAGTAGCCTCTTAGCTAAATGCTAAATCAGTTTTTGTGAACTCAGACACACATCCAGTGGCCACTTAACATCATCTTATACTATGTTAATGATATAGAAACCAGGGAAATGATATAAATGACATGAAACGGACTTGCCACACTTTAGCACAGGGCCTGGCCTCACCATTCATCTGTACTGGTGATAGAACGCTCATTTCAAACAGGTCCAGGGAGCGGTTTGCTAACAGAAAGCATCTGTAGGAAAGTAGCTGAAAGCATTTCTACACTTACTATGGCGCTTCATTTTTCATTGTTTATAAACCATAAAAAAGTCTGGTACAGGACCTTTAAGTAAAAGTATAGCTCATGGGAAAAAGCTCAGAGATTTAGATTCAGTCGTCTCGCCTTCCTCCTGTTTGTCTCTTCCAGCTGGCGACGTCTGAGCGGCAATAAAACGTAATTCGATCCAGACAGCGCTCACTTTGAAAATATCGAACCATCCCCGCAGACTTTCTCCAGCCGACGACGCCAAGCCCCGAGAGTCGGACGCACGGATAAAGCTATATTGACCCGGTTGGATGTGGAGTCCTCGAGTTTACTAAAGTGTGTGCCCAAGTCCCAGTCCAGTCCCGGCCCTTTGTGTAACAGTAAAACAGTCCGTTTTTTGTGTTTGGATTTTTATCTGAGGAAACGCGTCCTGCCATTCGCGCACACGCTCAGTCCTTGGGCTGGTCCTTGCCCTGTTTCTTCATCTTCATGCGCCGGTTCTGGAACCAGATCTTGACCTGGCGCTCGGTGAGGTTGAGGGCGCGCGCCACCTCGTGCCTCCGGTCCCGCGTGAGGTACATGTTGAAGAGGAACTCCTTCTCCAGCTCCAGGGTCTGGTATTTGGTGTAAGGGCAGCGCTTCTTCCGCGAGGAGCGCGCGTGGAGCCAGTTGGCCGAGGGGTCGTCTGCAAAAAGACACAAGGGGAGGGAAAGACAAATGAGTACGATAAATCAAGACGCTGAGCACATGCTTTATTACCAATGCATATAAATCCTCCTCATTGGCCCCCCGTTATACCCTCGACAGCGGGTATGGCAGTGTGAGCGTTGGAGAGCGGCGGAAAAAGGAAAAACACCTTTGGGCGTTTGTGTCATTTACTGTAAAGATTCGGGTCAGAATATACAGGAGACACTACACTTATACTGCATTGAAGTCTATTCTGGTTCAGACATGGGTTAGTTTGGACAGTTAGACATAATAATATCCACTTTAGGTCGATATTAGGGCTTGTCTTACCCTCTCAAATCCAGATTTAACCTTTATCTAGGTCTGCTGGTACTAAAAAAAGGGTTGCTACCTAGATTTAACCTCTTAACTCGTATCGTTTGTCGCGTTGTCACTGCGTTTCTTTTCAGATTCAGATTATTTCTATTCAGACATTTAAACATTTAACAGATGACGACATAAATAAACATAAAGTCTGAAATGGAATAGGCAGAAGCTAAAGCTTATTGCTCCTATCCCAGTGTATTTACAAAACACAAACAGTAAAAGCTGCCAGTGTCTTATGCATGCAGTTACACAATTTGTTTGTTTTTAGATCGTCACAAAGAAGAAAGAAAAAATCTATCAGCTTCATTTTTCAATGTATTTTTTAATAATTGATTTCTTCAAAAGAATTTTAAATTGAATTAAGGTTTACAGTCTTTTAGCTCTTGGTCCAACTCACTCCACACATTAATCCCAACAAAAGAAACACAATGCTGCTTTGCACTCGTTCTCACATATGTTTTTTGTAACATTTCTTCCTTTCGGAAATTATAAACGCAGTCTCGTTTTTGGAACAATCCCTGGACATGCACAGGTAACTTGTTAAAGCTTATGTTACATAAATTGTGCTGTTTTAAACTCAACCAAATCCTTCAATTTTAGTGCTTTTAGTTTGATGAAAAGCTCATTTGTATGTGCCCTGTAAGCCACTTTATTCACAATGCGGATCGCTCTTTTGTGAATGATACTTATTGGATTAAGATTGGTTTTGTAAGTGTTTCCCCAAACTTCTAGGCCATAGGTCATGTACAGGAGAACATTATTATTATTGCATTATTGGTTGCTTTTTTCGTCATGTTTGTTGTCACGTACTCAGCTAATGTTTTGTCACGTTTTGTCTCCTTTTGTTCAAGAAGCTTTTAGATTTGGGTAACGCCTAAGCGGAGAAAATGTGCTGGTTCAGGTGGGCATCTGGGGAGGCCGCAGTTGGTCAGATCTAGGTTCAGCAACATTTTACAAGGTGTATAAATAGGGTGACCAGATGTCCCAGTTCCACCCAGGACAGTCCCAGTTTGGAGCGATCTGTCCCTACGTCCCCCGCGAGTTAATCTCCGCCCCCAAGTGTCATCCCCAAGAGCATCGGTGACATGAGAATTATTTTTATTTTTTTATTGTATGTTTTTTATATGGGAAATCTGGTCACCCATACTATTTTATTTTCAATGTTTCACTCATTCATTTGTTTCATATATTCACAGCTGTATTTTAATCATGCTTAAAGGCCGTATACCTGATTTATTTAGTATAATGGAATTTGTTTTGTCCTCCTTTAGCGTAACTATGGGCGGAAAAAAATAAAAAACTGTGCATCTAATTATAAAGCATTTGTATGAAACTCATAAACTTGCAGGCTGGTTTTCTACCATTTTCTGTGAAAGAGACACAGCAAGTCGTCCAAAACGTGCCTATAAACCTGTGAAGAATCAGTGCACATACTGTATGTGAGGAGAGGAATGAGCTTGGATCCACAATGTTCATTGTTTGGTACAGCCTTTGATAGGGTATTACTCCAACAAATGACCCATTTCCCTTAAGGTTTGCATTAAACCACACGGTCAGTTGAATGTTGGTTTAATTTATTAAAACATCAAACATTTTTCTTATGTTACTATCGCTTCATCTACTTTTCATATTTGTTTATGTTACAAAAAAATTCTAGTCATCAAAAGAAAAGCATCAATATTCATTACATACAGTATTCATTTCCATTTCTTTTAAAAATCTCAAGTTCCCCCTGTTAAGTGTCCGCGCTCCCGCTTGGGTCCCCTGGTTGTGGAAACACTGTTCTCTTGTGTTAGTGACATAATAGACTTGAAATTCCACTTATCAGTATAATATGGCGTCATGGCAACAGCTCTGGAATTTCTACCTCTTCGTGCAGCATTAAACATCACACACACAAAAAGCTACGCACCTATGTATAAATAGGTCCCAAAATTTTTTTTTCTCCTGTTCGGCTTTACCCAAATCTAAAAGCTTCTGGACTGGAGCCAGTGTAACGCCTCATTTGAAAGCTAAGACCTACAAAACTGATCTAAACAGATCTTTTTCCTTGTATTGTTGATGTGTTGCGCTTTTGTAGATTTTTTTTGTGTTACATATTTATTGTGTTTTTGTCCCATTTTTGCCACTTTTTGTTGATTTTTTTATTTTTTATTATTATTATTTTATTATTTATTTATTGCAGCACTTTTATCGCTTTCTGGTCGCTTTTTTCGGTCATTTGTTTTTTTTACGCTTTTTTGTTGAGTTTTCATCCTCATTTTCTTTCAGTTTTTGTCGCTATATTTTTCCAGAAGTTTTAGATTTGGGTAATGCCAAACGGGGAAAATATGCTTGGTTCAGGTGGGGGTTAAGAGGTTAAATGGAAGACGCTCGCTCTTTAGAGCAGCCTTTACGCGCACTTTACCGCAATTACGCAACACAAATACAAACTTCCGCGTACTACTGTCCCCTTTCACCAAACGTGCCGTGGCCGTGGGTGAGAGTCCGAGAGGCCCGCGAGCACCTGCCTCTCCTCCCCGGCTCTGGCCGTATAATTGACACGTCCGCGCGTAAAAGCGGGGTTTATGGTGTCAACAGGGCGCAGTTTAGGCGCGGTGTAAATCCACGTTCACTGCGCTCGTTCAAACGGACCGGGACTGGAGAGAGAGAGAGAGAGAGAGAGAGTGAGTGTGTGAGAGTGCAGAGTGAGTGAGTGCGCGCGCTCGTAAATATATACAAGAGGGCGAGAGGACAGTGCGTAAAAAGAGCGGCGCATTAAAATCTATAAAGCGTAAATCACGAGGGGCGAAAAGCGTAAGGCTAATTGGTGAATTATATAGTGCGCTTTTCTTTACGATCAGACGCGAGTTTGACACACGGGAGAGGGCTGTGTTTACAAATATGAAAAGGCACGCATTTCAGCAAAAAACAAGATGGGAAAACGAAGATGGCGATGTTGGCCTTTTTTTTTTTAAACACTTTCCAAATCTCTGTTTCAATAAATAATACAGTTAAGTAATTTAAAGTAAAAATAAATAGCCCACAGTTTTATTTATTTAATTTTGTTTTGGGAATAAGTTGTGACCTATTTCTCAAATCTCAAGACACACACACAAAACATGGCATAAAAAGATAATTAAATGTCACGTTCGTTGTTCTTGCAGCTTCAGGTCATTGGCAATTTCAGACTTTACTCATTTTAATTATTGAGAATTTGCTTAAAGCTACAGCGCGTAACATTTTACTCATTAGGACAAAAATACCAGCGTTTACTTTGTTACAGATGTGTTTGCTGTAAATGGATTAAATCTCTAAAGACCTGACTGTAACTTTACTCGTCTCCATGGAGATGTCCATGTCCTTTCTGTGTGGGGTTTGCATGTTCTCCCCGTGCCTTACACAACGGGTGTAAATTAGCCCATGGTTACAATCAAGTGTGGTGTAAAGTTTTAATAATAACAATTAAGCTTTAAGTCAAGGCAACGCAACAAGGTCTGTGTTTTGCTGTCAGGTACCTCAGCTTTAACATGCACTGTCACCACCATACGAACCAATACATAAATAAAAATAAACCTATACATAAATATGGGGTTTACGTATAGGTTAGATCCTCATCTATGTTCTTTGATTACCCGTTGCAGAAATAGCATGGTCATTGTCGAGCTCTTCATTATTAAGGGCATGTTTTGTTTCAGTGGCAACAATACTGTAGAATCCAAAATGTGTGACTTTTTCAGGTTTTGGCCTAGTTTGGTCTCTTAACATATAAACCTTTTCTTGGAAACCAAAAAATAAAAGCTAATATTTCCGAATAACATGTTTATCTGTTGCACTGATTTAATGTTTCTCCAAAGATTTGTTTGGGAAATTGCCATTGTGTTGACAACATGACAAATCACTCCACATAAGTAGCTCTTACAGACTTGGACTGAACAATATATTTAATCACTTTTCAGAGGGATTTTTTTTATATCTAATTCCAGCCTGATTTATTGAGTTTTGAATTTCAATCCCCTCTGAAAAAAAACTAAGCTTTTAGTTTGTTTTCTTATATTCGTGAATAACGTAAATAAAAATGCCTATTCACCTGCAGCGTCTTGCCTTAAGTTAGGCTTCTTTTCTTTTCTTTCTTTTCTGTGTTACACACTTTTTTAAAGGTCTGTGTTACGCTCTTTTTACCCACTTAAGGCAGGGATTTCATCTCTTTCTAGGCCCCGGACGGAGGGTCAAATAATGTGACGAGGCGGTGCGAAAAGACGGCAGCATTCCCGAAGCGCGTCACTCCACGTCCAACACACTTGTTCTACTTCCACTTACTCTATTATTCCCTTACAATCCCAGGTGTTCAGCCCAATCCCCAAACCCACATTGCTCTCCAAAGCCCTGACACGCTCTCTCAAATAAGACTATCCCCATTATTAATATTATTTGAACGATAAAGGCTTCGGAATACAAAACATGGAAGATAAAAAAAACAACTATGCCTTCCACGCCCCGCCCCCGCCTCTTTTGTCTCCCCCTCATATCGCGCGCATCTGGCTCCGCTGTCCGCGCGCGCGTCCATGCGGATATTTACGACCGCGCGGGGATCTCCTCTGCTCCTTTCATTAACGCTTCAAACGAAACGGAGCATTTGGAGACGCGCTCGGCTCCGTTAAAGCGAAGCCTGAAGCTGCTGTAATATTATACGCATCGAAATCCAGTTGCAGTGGCTATTTTCTATTTCTACTCCTTCGCTTTTATTGTATTTTTGTGTGTAGGCCTAAATATCCACTTTACGCACAAAAGGCCGTGGTCATGACGTCCACATTCAGCCGATTAGAACAAGACTAGACGTTGCCTTCTCGTGCGTAATGGTGGTTTTTATCTCTTCTCCGCGCGCTCATGTTCGGTCGCCAGGCCCCGGCTCCTCGGCTCCATACCCCACCCCCCCCCCCCTCCCCCTCCAGTTTTTATAGCCCTTCAGACAGATGTAATTAGCGCGCCTCTTGTTTGTGCGAGGCTCTGAAAGCTATCTGCGCGTTCCTTCTGGTGCCTTTTGTAGGCCGTTCTTTCCGCGTGTGGAACCGCAGGGCGGAAACACAGATTCGATTCGGTGAGAAGCTGCGATATTTGCTGAGGAATAGCACTGGGCGGTTCTTTGAGGCGACTCGTCAGTTATAGGCGTAGAGAACACAGGGCTAAATGGACCGCGAGTAAAAGTTAGGATGTGACTGGAGCAGGTTCAAAACGAGCCTGTGCAAAAAAGGTATTGGCCTGTTAGTAGTTTACATTTGATTGAGTTTACATTTTATATTATCATTATTTAGCACTACTAGCCTTTAGCTCCGCCCTTACAACCACTGGCGTTTTCTTTGGGGCAGGATTCACCGCGAACACGCTGCAGTGACTGTCCATCAGTAACCCGTTGTCCTTCATTTGTCTTCATCTGTTTGGGACCCTGCTAATTTTGAATGTACAAGATAGGGGACAGGAAGTACAGCACCGGTCTTACTGTCCACGTGGGGACATCGTGCATATGGCCCATTCATGTTATGATCCGGAGGCGGAAAAAGACCCAAATGCAAGAAACAGCCCGAAAACTGAGGTGAAAATAAAATTTAATGGAAAATCCAAGTACTGGCAAAATCGCAAAAAAACAGGGCAAACTTACAGGCAGGCAGGCACAGAGATCGCCACAAGGCTCAGGGACACAATACACTGACGAACAGAAAACACACAATGCACCAACAAGGACAAGGGAGGACACAGGGGTATAAATACACAAGGAAACGGGGCACAGGTGAGACACATTAGGGCGGGGCAGGCAGTCACAAGGGAAGCAAAAGCAAAATCACAGACAGAACAGACATGTCAAAATAAACCACACCAGGACAAGAACACAAGACACAACCAACCGACGGAACCCTGACAATTCATGCTAGGAATATTGTTAGTAAGTACTCAAGTACAGGTAAAAAGTAATGATTACTCAATGATTACACAAGTAAGAGAAAAAGTACTTGGAGAAAATGTTTCTTGAGTACTGTGAGTAACTGTTTGAGCGGGGGAACAAATCTGATTTATGTTCAATGAAACAAAACATAAAATCGTGTGGAAATTGTGATATTTACAAACAAAATTCCAAGAAAATGGCAGAAAATACAGAAAAACGTCATTCTAAAGAACAAGGTGCATGAGACTAAATAGATCTATTAAATGAGGTATTTACCGCTTAAATATTTACTCACAGAGGAAAAAGTAACAATTATTTTTACTCAAGTAAGAGTACAGATATTTCTTCAAAACGTTACTCAAGTACATGTACTTAAGCAAATGTAACTGAGTAATACCCGCCTCAGCGTAGGCACAAATAAGCTTTCTTGCTTCGGCCTACTCCTTTTGTCCATCTGTAACTGTATAAAGTGACCTTTATAAAGCAAGACAAGAGAAATGAATAATGTACTACTCAAATAAACAAGTGAACTAAGCTAAACTAAAGTTTATATGCTCAAGCGCAAAATATGAAAATTGAACGATCAGTGGAAATTGCCTCCAGTGTCTCCCCATGAATTATAGAAAACTTCAATGCATTCTTTTCCTTCTACAAACTCTGAATTGATTGTTTACCGGTATATTTTTCCCTCTTCCCCTATCTCGCCTTAATCAGAATGAGCAGGGTGTTTCTAGGGGGATTTGGTGAGATTGAAATACACACATACATTAGCTGTTTGCATTTCCAAATCAAGATTCGGTTCATTGTGCACATTAAAGACACTCCAGGGAGTGTCGACATTTGGTGAAAAACTCAAATATGAACTGCTAACCGTTTCCGAACCCCTTTGAAGAGGCCTGAATCAAACCCGGGCCCTAAACACCAACGAAACGCTTCGAAAACATCATTTGTAAACTGCAGGGCTCCTCGTGTCCTCTCACCCGCGGTCAGAGAGAGAGAAAGTGGCTCTGTAGTCTGGACAAGCGGGTTGGATTTATGGGCCGTACAGCAGGGTTTTTGTAGCTTTCTCTGCGCTGAGAGTCCACCCCGGGCTGGGAGCGCTTTTGGTGAGGTTTGGTGAGGTAGAGTGCGTGCAAAGAAAATCCAATTCTAAATCAGCTTCTACAGCCGGAAGCCGCAAGAAAACAAGATTTATCCGGCTCCGAACTGCAAGGACGCAGTGAGGGAAGGAGGGGGATTCCTGCCGGGGCTTAGATGCGGCTGAGGTCTGCGGTCGATGGCTGCCCAGAACTACACTTTCTTCGGGATCCTTCACAACGGGGAGTATTTCAAAAGTAGTGTGATTAAAAAGTGGGGGGAAAAAAGTGAAAATAACAACCACTGAAATCAGATGTCACCAATTCATTGCAGTGAAGAGTGTAATGAGCAGTGCACTGACGTAACTGCTAGCCCTTCTTGCACGGGATTTGAATAAACCCAGCTACGATATTACCGACGTGAACCGGAAGCACAACCCTGACTAAGCAACAAGGAGAATCTTTGGGAATGTTTTCAGTCTGTTTGCTGCAAAGTTTAGCCACACAACCAAACGTAGCCTATAAAGTAAATGTATCGTATAGGCAACATGCTTGTACGCAAAAGCATCTGTAAAAAGAAATGAATTACTGATATTCTTACACCGTGCGAATGTCCACAAAACATTGCTGACATCCTTGAACAATTTCTATTTCACCAAGGTCTCTCTTATCCCGTGAGAATAGGGCTTAAGGTTGCGTTCACAACACCCTCTTGAATTGAACCCGAGCCTGATCGCTCAGATAATTTGGTTCGTTTAGATGCTTGGAAAGTTCGGTTTGTTCACTGCATGGCCGGCTGAAAACGTGGGTCTCGATTTGCTCAAAACGAGCTTGGATTGGAATCCAGTGATTTGTGAATGTCATCGGACCAGAGAGCAGAACCAAACCAGGAAGTGCACAAACTCAAAGCCATGCCATAACCCAAAATCCAAACAAACGGCATGAAGTGGGATTGATATTGACAAATGATTCACGGACAGCCGCGGTGTGTCGGTAGGAGATGATTGGGCGAACAGTTATCACAGCTTCTGTTAACAACCTCTATAAACAAAAAAGTCTTGCTCTGGCTGAATGAACCTAAACAGCAGGGATTTTGTCTTGACGTTTATTTTGATGTGAGGAAAAATATCGTATTTTAGATTTAAGAAGCTAAAAGGCCAGACCGAAGTCGTTTATTGCTGACTGGACTGTTTTCTATAACTTGGACGTCAAGCTTGTACTTGTCAAATCTCCTAAAATGAAGTTAGGGTTTAAAATAACGAACTTCGCCAAGGATTTAAACTAGGACTATATATTATGAGTTGGAATATTTGACAACTGTCTTGGGTATTGTGAAACTTTTCAACATGCTACTTGTCTGAAAACTAGACTTAAACTATCAAATCAGGCACGAAACGAGGCTATAATGGATTTGAATTAGGAACATAATGACAGAACCTTTGTTACTTTGTTAGCAAGAAATTAGCCGTCATGTTTTAATATATTCCAGCTTCCTGCTATCTGAATATTGCATCACCTAAAATTGCAATAATAATAGTTGGGTGGTATGTTGTGACACCATCACTTCTTCAATACTAACCAACTCATATAACAACTTTTGGACAACTATATGCATTAAAAACAACTAAATACGTACATTTTTCACTATGGCGTCGTTGGAACTTTGCGGCTGATATGTCACAGGAAAGGCATGTGCTCAGCGACACGGCAGGGAACTGTGCGCACGTCGTTCCAGGACTGGGAGGTTTGGGTGGAGCCCGGGTCTGTTTTGGATTTTGATGTCGACATTTCATCCTTATATCAGTCTGAACTGTCATAGCTCTGGGGGATTCGCAGAAAGATGAGCATGACCTCCTGTAACACCAGCGAACAGTTAGGTGGTTTGTCTGCTGAAGCCTGCATAGCAAGAAAAAGCATGGTATTATTCCAAACTGATATTGGCCGTTTGAGTGATGCAGCTTATTTAGTCCCTCCTCCACTCTCAAAGCTTAATTTGGGTTAGGTTTTCACACTATGCTTTAAAACTTGTAGGACTTGCTTTGACACCTTAGCTTTAGTATTACATTGATTAAGTCGTTTTCAAACTTTTCACAAGTACCATAAAATATTTGTCCTTCCAAGCACCACATGAAAAGTATTTGTCCTTCCAAGTACCATCTCATAAAACGTTAGTCTTTCCGAGTACCACCTCATAAAATATGTGTCCTTCCAAGTACCACCTCATATAGTATTTGACCTTCCAAGTAGCGATTCATAAAACATTTGTCCTTCCAAGTACCACCTTTTAAAATATTTGTCCTTCTAAGTATCACATTTTAAATATATACGTCCTTTTAAGAATCACCTTCTAAAGTCCTTCCAAGTACTACCTCAAATAATATATGTACTTCTAAGTATCACCTTCTAAAGTATATGTCCTTCCAAGTACCGCCTCAAAAAAAGTGTGCTTCCAAGTAACACCTCAAAATATATGTCCTTCCATGTACCACCTCATAAAATGTGTCCTTCCAAGTACCACCACATATAATGTGTCCTTCCAACGTATCACCTTTTAAAATATATGCCCTTCCAAGTACCACCTCAAAAAATGTGTCCTTACAAGTACCACCTCATATAGTATTTGACATTCCACGTAGTGATTCATAAAACATTTGTCCTTCCAAGTACCACCTTTTAAAATATATGTCTTTCTAAGTATCACATTTTAAATATATATGTCCTTTTAAGAATCACCTTCTAAAGTCCTTCCAAGTACTACCTCAAATAATATATGTACTTCTAAGTATCACCTTCTAAAGTATATGTCCTTCCAAGTACCGCCTCAAAAAATGTGTCCTTCCAAGTACCACCTCATAAAATGTGTCCTTCCAAGTACCACCTCAAAAAATGTGTCCTTTCAAGTACCACATCATTAAAAATGTGTCCTTCCAAGTAACACCTCAAAATATATGTGTCCTTCCAAGTACCATCTAAAAAAATGTGTCCTTCCAAGTACCACCTCATAAAATATATGTCCTTCCATGTACCACCTCAAAAAATGTGTCCTTCCAAGTACCACCACATATAATGTGTCCTTCCAACGTATCACCTTTTAAAATATATGCCTTCCAAGTACCACATCATTAAAAATGTGTCCTTCCAAGTAACACCTCAAAATATATGTGTCCTTCCAAGTACCATCTCAAAAAAATGTGTCCTTCCAAGTACCACCTCATAAAATATATGTCCTTCCATGTACCACCTCAAAAAATGTGTCCTTCCAAGTACCACCTCAAAAAATATGTGTCCTTCCAAGTGACGTGTTATAACATATTTGTCCAAGTACCACCTTCAAGTATTTGTCTTTCAAAGTATTGCCTCATAAAATATTTGTACCACAACTGCAAGCGGAACTGTTTGGAGCGAGCTGAAAACAAAGCATGCTAACTTGCTAACGTCACTAAGTACGGTTTTTAATCAGGGATGTATATCGATACCAAACGGCTACTTTTTAAGTATCGATATTGGGCAACAAATATTGATACTAATTTACATATGTAAAAAGAAGGATCATTAAAAAGGATTATTTATATATTTGTTCTGAGCCAAAACAGTCCACAGCAGCAGAGGATTGAACTGAGCCAGCCATATCATTCTGGTTTAGATTCTGTTTGTCATTAAAGTATTTATGTTAAACTTTGTTTATGTATTTAATTTCACATTAACATTATTTAATTTACCAGTTAAAGTAATCTAATTTTAATTGACCTATTAAATAACCAGCTTTAGAAATGTATATTGATTGAAACATTCACCCATATAAAATGACTAGTATCGGTATCTTCAAAATGACTCCAAAAGTATTAGTATTGTATCGATTCTAAAAAATGTGGTATCGCCCATCCCTAGTTTTTATGGGAGTTTTATACTGCCAGCTAATTTTGCACAATATCATCTTTGTCACACTTTAAGACGAAAAGGCGAAGAATGATGAATAGGGGAGCCAGGGAAATCCCTCATTGTGAATTTATGTCTGTTTTATCTAATAATTATTATCACATTAGGCGGCGCACACTGGCAGCATTGTCACACAGAGATCGAGAGATTACAGTGAACGCAAAATCACCAAAACCCCCGGCGATAAAAAAAAAATGATGGTTGCGTGCGATGGCTGCCTAGCAAAATAGCTGTTTGGTCTCGGTTTTGAACAACTGCATTAAGAAAGTCTGTGAAAAAGGTCCTTTGAGTGCATTTCATCGCCAACTTTTTGTTTTTGGCGGAAGGATAAGTATGTGTTTAGTTGGGAATGTAACAGTTGAGACTTTCAAAAGTAACTCCACAAGCTGCCTAAAAACGATACAATCAGTGTGAAGGATTTATGGCTTCTCTAATGGCAGGCAAATCTTTGGGATCCATTCATTTCCAAAACTCTTAAGTGGCTCATATTTATATTGAATATGCCAGATAAATCGTATTATCCGAGACCAAATTGCTAAGAGGGACTACTGTAATTCAAAATTGTCCAATTTTATAACAAGACACGCTCTACAAAAATGATGATTGGCACAGAAAGCCCTCACCCTTGTTGCCCGCTGTGCTGTCATGCTACTACTTGTTTCATAATTGCAAAATGCAGTTTGGATTGTTCACTTTAAAGTGCCGTTAAACAGAGCTGATCTTATCACGAATGTCACATCTCCAAGTCTCCCCACAGAGGCCTAAACTCAAGCTTTAAAGGAACAGGCCACAGTTTTTTCCATACTGAGATTATGTTCTTACCTGAGCTTAGACAAGTTGGTACGTACCTACATGTCTGCCCGTGGAACTTCACCCCGTTTGGAGCCATAGGAATATACTGGGAGAGGCCAAACTTCTTTTGGTCTTTTTGCGTGACTGAGCACACGCACAAAGACCAGACAGGTACGCATCAGCTCGTCTAAGCTCAGGTAAGAACATATCTCAGTATGGAAAAGCAGTGGCCTGTTCCTTTAATGGCTTAGTCTTGTGTTGTGCTTTACAAGTCTGCGTCACAAGTTTCTCAAAGCGCTACTATTCATTAGTAGCTACTATTCATTAGTAGCGCTCCGTACTAGGGGGTGGTAAGATCCAGCCTCGGGATAGACAATGAGGCTGCGTACCATAACAACACATTGCGGCTGGCTAAGAACATCAGCTCCGACCCCAGCCATGTTTTGAAAACCGGATTTGCTGTTACCATAAAGGCGGCGATTCTGTGTGCCACGCTTTAATAGCTGATGATTGAGGAACTCCTTTGTTCATTTATGTTTGCATGGACACTGCATTTCCTTGGACATTACATTGTATTTTTTATGTTTTATTCATTTTATTTATTTTTTATTCCATGTTTAATGTTTGAGGCAACTCCTGTATTGGGCTATATAAAACAATTGATTGGATTGATTGATCAGTACATCCTAAAACTAAATGAGGAGCTTAACTCATAAAATCAAAGTGCGTAGTGTCGTTCATTTTTCATGTCTTTGTGAAATGTCTTCTATCTGTGTACTTGTATTTGGGTTTATATGGAGCTGCTGAACTTTGCAAAACAAATTTCAGATCCCCGGATCTGACAATGAAGTATTTATCGATCTATCTAAGCTACTATTGTAGCCGCACCTGCCCAGGAGAAGACTGACAACCCTCACTTGCAAAATACATTCATCCCCCATTGTTGCCCCGGCTTTGGAATGGTAAAAGTGATGTCCATAGACGCATAAGTCACAAACCTTTCACACCAAGAACCTCTTTATACAATATTTGACTTTTTCCATTCAGTTTTACCCACACTGTATTTACTGAAAGACAAGAAATAGCAGAGCATGCAATGCATTAAATGTTGTAGAGTATTTTTAATAACTAGTATATCCAAAGTATTATTTACATGTGCTCTTTGTAAAAATCCGTCCTGAGTTTGGATCATTTGAATGAAAGGCTTGACGGTAGTAGGTCAAAGTGTTATCTTTGAAATTAACTTCAATTAGAGCCATATTGATTGTAAACAAATAGATCAAGTATAGGGCCCTAAACAGATCATTTTAGTATAGTAGTAGTAGTAGTTTATTCGGTCCATTCATTCATTTAAACATTAAAGCTGCTTCTGTCCGCCGTAAAACCAGATAGCATCACTCTGGACCCTGCTGCTGCTCCTGCTTCTTCCTCTGGCAGATCCAAGATGGCGGCCTCCGGGAGAGGAATGGCTTCTCTGTGGGTTAGTTAGCGACCGTCGTCAGTAAATATGCCTGTAATACCCTCCGGAATCAATCTCCTCCAACACGACTCGCATGTCCAGCATTGATTTCATCTCATGGTCAGAATAATGCGCTGCAGAGGGGACCAGTGTGGGGGGAAAGGGGGAGAAGGGGGGAGATCACGCCATAAAGTGGCTGCTTTGCATTCCCACAGCCCTGGATAATAACCTTCCTATCGCCTACTGCACCATCCATCCATACCGGGGGTGTCACATGCGGGAGAGATGGGGATGGCGAGAGAGAGAGAGAGAGAGAGGGCACAGAAAGAGAGGACGGGAGGAAGAGAGAGTGAAAGAGGAAATGGAGTTAGGGAAGAAAGGAAGAAGGAAATAGGGAGGAAGGGAAGGAGGAGGGAGAAGAAACAGTGGGATAAGAAAAGGGGGAGGGAGGGAAGTAAAGAAGGGGGAAGAAGAAGGAAGGAAGAGAGGGAGGAAGAAAGATGGAAAGGAGGCATGGAAGGACCAAAGGAAGAAGAGACAGTGGGATGGGAGAAAAAAGGAAGGGGGAAGTGGAAAGCATGGATGAGAGGGAGGGAGGGAAGAAAGGAAGGAAGGAAGGAAGGAAGGAAGTGAGGAATAAACAAGGAAGGGATGGAGAGAGGGAAGATGGATGTAAGAAGGAAAGAAGAAAGGGAGGGAGGAGGGGAAGCAAGAAGGAAGTAAGGAAGGAATTGAGGTAGAAAGAATGAAGGGATGGAGGGAGGGGATGGATGGATTTAAGAAGGAAAAAAGAAAGGAAGGGAGGAGGAAAGAAGTGTGAAAGAATGGATGAAAGACGGGAGGGAAGGAAGGTGTAAGAAAGGAAAGAAGGAAGGAATGTAGGGAGAAAGGAAGTAATGAAGAGGAAAGGGAGGAGGCAACTAATGGATTTTTTTCAAATCTCAGTTTAAAAAATGCTTAACAATAATTGACACAAACTTTAACGTTTGTTTTATGCACATTTACAAATGCACAAGTGAACAGAATTATTATTTCAAGGATTAGGCCTACATATACAAATACATGGACTATTATATATATGTATCTATAGACTATATAATCATAACATGTGAATATGTCAATAGTTTATTACTGAACAAGTAACACAGCTAGCATAGCATATTGCAAAACATGCGTACAACTTGGGATTTTGTTACATCCTCACAAAATATGAGGCTTGGTCACAACTGTAAAAGTGTTATGTTCTGTAATTCAACATTCTTTTAGCCATTCATAATTCAAAATACCTCTAATGTTTAAATGCGCTCTATGAAGCAAATGTTCAATTTTAAAAAGTAACTCACAATATAATTTCTATGGAAAAAATGCAACAAAACTAAATATCAACATCATTAAATGCTTTCAACTTCAACTTCCTGTAGCATCTTCGCTTTATCCAACAAAATTCTGACTTGCTAAACCTCGCTAACCCTAGCTTCAGCCTGCCCCTGTCCCTTGCTTGAAGGATAAGTTAACTGAAATGCTAACGGAATAGTGCTAACAGAAAAACAACCACTTTTATTTGCGAGGGTCTGGCTTTGGCAGAACTGTTTCCTGTCCTTATTTTACGCCAATTAAAAATAAAACGGATTGAAACGTGAATAGCAATCAAGCTAGTTGTTTTTCAAGCCAATCGATTCAGAACCTAGCACTATTTTTACATTTAGGCATCAAAAACAGTTAGCCTTTAGCTTCAAGCATAAAACACTGACTATTTTAAAAACACAGAACATTTTACCATCCGCATCTATGTTTGAATATAGATTTATATCTTAAAACAAGGACAGGGAAAGGTTTCGAGCGCAGGAAGTTAGCCAGAACTAGCGCTCCTGAACATGATAATGCTAAAGCTAGCAGACACTTCCCATTATATTGGAGGTATTGAAGGCCTGAAGGATGTTCGAGCCCATTTCAATCCACTCCAAGATGGAAAGAGTGATATACTGTAAATACCCAACATCGCCCGCGGCCATTTTGTGTCTACGGTGTGATGAATGCTATAACAGTAACCCCCAGCACCACCACCACCGCCCCACACCCACCCACTTGCCCGCACTTCTCATTTCTGCCTCTGCCGCCCCGCCCTTTGTAATTTCACCCTGGCAGTTCCACAGATTGACCTCTTGCACCGTATCTCCCAAAGGCGCGCCGCTACATTCGCTGGAGTCGTATTTTCTTCCCCCTCCCGTTCTAGGCCCGTGCACTCAAACGCCTCGCCACCACCACCCAACATCAACACGCCAGCTAATGACATGTTCACAGACTGTTGGGAACTTCATAAAATACAAAAGTAATGAGTTTTTCCACAGGGCCCACAGCAGGACAACGAGGAGGGTTACAAGAATGTCAGTTCAGGGCTGAGCTGAAGGAGCTTGTGGAAGATGATGCTTGAGGGGGATCGAGATTTAGAGTAGATAAAAATGTGCTTGGTTCAGATGGGGGTTAAGAGTATTGTTTCTCGGTAATGAGAATTTAGTTTGCAGTCACAGTTGGTTTAAACAATTCATTTCCATTCATTCACACCCACAGTAACAGGTTCACATTTCATAAGTTGAAGTAAACAACAGGTTACCATAATTTCCACATGATTTTCACCTTAGTTGTCCACAAGATTTAAGAGTCCAATGCAGGCACTCGACACGAGTCTCAACCACCACACGAGAAGCCGCGTGGCCTGCAGTTAAGGACAGAGAATCATACGCTAACACACTGCATGCTCCGAACACTGGGCTTGACGCCTTGAGACAGTGGCATTTCGACAATCGTCAAGTTAACGCTATATAGCTCTCAAAGCCATGCTAGCTCCTGGTCGGCAGGTGACGTCACGGGGGGAGAGGTCAGGTGGGACGAACAAAGGGGAATGCTGCCCTATTTATACTCTGGAAGGCACCATTCATACTGCCACACAAGGAAGCTCTGAAAAAACTGTGTAGAGCTCTGTCACAGCTTCAAGAACGTGAGAAGTGGGAGGGGAAGTTCAGTGCAGGTTTGTGAAGAGTCCCAAAGTGACAGTTTATCCAACATCCACAGGAGGTACCGCAGAGAAGTGGTTGTTTAGAAAACTTTAGGGCAATATCTTGTTTATTTTTACAAAGATATGAAGATTCCAGGTACCAGACACAATCGTTGTTCCTGCCGTGTTCTTTTCGAGAGTTTGCACATGCTCAGTACACATCAGCGCGTTGAGAACAACTGGAAACTGTCGAATATCCAGTGGAGAGTATCCCGTTTTTCCTAAAGACCTAGATATTTGGCTTTATCAGGAAACTGAAATCAGGAAGCGTAAGTTACATGGACAAGACCAACACCGGATACTTAAAAAAATCCCGTCAATAACCTGGATATCGCAGTACAGGCCAACACATTGTCCTACCTGATAAGACACTAAATCCACTGACTCCACCGTGCTCACTAAATGAATCATAATTCATTTCCATCAAAGACTAAGCCATATTGGTTTTCACTCTCTTAAGTTTTGTAGTATTGCTAAAATAGTAACATTGCTTCGGTTCCTAAAGTTTAGCTAACGCTAGCTAAACTATGCAGGACGAGACAACCTTCACAATACTTTTATCATAAACAGGAGACAAAATGAGACTGTAGGCTTGTAAAGTTCACACGCCGCAGTTAAAGTTAGCAGCTCAGAGCCCAGTTTGGTGTAACGTTATGCGACTGTCAGTAGCTAACACCTTAGCTAGCATGCTAAGGTGTTAGCCTAGCGGTTATGCCCTAGCGTTACCTTAAGCCAACGTATGCTTGTTTATTTTGGAGACATTAAACTGGGCGTAGGCCGTCCACATTGTTTGATCCATTGTAGCAGTGCTCAGGTTGTGTTTTCGCTTTGGGAAGGGAATAACTGGACTCCCCAGACACACTCCTGTGGTACCTAGTGTCTGATTTACATCCTCCATAGGAAGTCGCTTCACCACTTTGCTTCTTCTTCTTTATCTGGTAGGGTTATTGGTGGTTAGCATTTAAAAAAGTGCATCTGCTCATTGCTCATTGCTGGTATGTCCTATTGTTTTGCATTGGAGATCTGCGCATGTTGGACCAAGCTTCATAGAAACGGTTGCTAGGATGTATGATTGAACAATTACCGTTTTGGGGCGGGGTTTTGCGAAAGGTCAATTGAATATTCTGTAATAACTTGTATCTATGTCGTGCATAAACAGTGGACCTTAGGGTTAGAGTTAGGGTTAAGGTTAGGGTTGGAGTTCCGCTGCTTCCTATTCGCACATAGCAATGGCATAACAGATTCATCTGCACCTTAGCATAAGTTCAAACAGTCCTGGGAAAACGCTGCACATCACGTCCTGTTCTCTGGAGCCTTTGCTCACATCGGCAAAGTGAAAAATGAACGAGAGGATGTGTCACATTCGGGGACTGGGGACCACACAACCACGCTACGCTGGATCAATCCTGTGTGTCGAAAGGCTAAGATCGCCGTCACATGACTTGCCCTCGATATGGATCCTGCAGAAATCCCGTGTCTTGCATTTAACCGATAAAACTGTCACTGTCTATTTATTATTTAAGGCAATTATTTTTGGTGCGGTTTTGATAGTGTTTGAAATAATCTAGCGCCACACGCCCCATGTTACCAAAATGGCTTGGAGTGACCCTGTTCTGCCCACAGTGATACTGAAGAAGGGTTCGTATACCTCGTTTAGTTCAGGCCTCGTGGTAGAGCTGGGCCATATGCTGTATGTTCTTAGTAGAAAATAAGGGGGGAAATTTGGGGAAATTGGGATTGGGGAAATAGGGAAGAAAATGTGAAGAAAATAATTGGGGGGGGGGGGGTATTGAGCGGGAATGGGGAAAATATGGGGATAATTGGGAAGAAATGTGGAAAATAGGGGGGAAAAAATGGGGAAATACTGTGGGTGGGGAAGTGGGAAATATTGGGGAAAAGTATAGGATATTGGGGGGTAAATAAGGAAGAAAATGTGGAGGATAAAAATAGGGAAATAACTGGGGGAGTGGACAAACGTGCGGAAAATTGGGGGGGGAAATGGGAAAATATGCCGATAATTGGGGGAGAAATAGGGGGGAATTGTGGAGAAATTTAGGGAAATAATGGGGTTCGGGAAGTGGGAATTTTGGGGGAAATTGGGAAAGAATTGGGAAAAGATGGGAAAATTGGGGGAAAGGGGGAAAATAGGGAAGAAAGTATGGAGAATTAATTGGGGTGAGTGGAAAAACTTGGGAAAATTGGGGGAGGGATGGGAAAAAGGGGGATAGGGGATAGGAAAAAGGTTGGGGGAAATATAGGGAAGAAAGTTTGTAGAAACAATTAGGATAATAATGGAGGGGTATTGGGGAAACAATCTAGAAAAAACTGCCTTTTGTAGTCTGTTCAGGACAATAATCTTTGCGGGTGACAAAGCAATGTACATTTAGATGCTTGCCAGCGCATTTTTGCCTATTTCTCAAAAATATTGAATATCATTTTGTCAATATCGAATTGATCGTCCCGTTTAAGAATGTACACATTTGTTTGTCTAGGCTCAGTCCAATCTTCCATGGGTATAACTCCTGCGATCCCAGTCGTGCAGTCTCCTTTGGCCAGAGCGTTGTCTCCTGGTGAACATGTGCCTCTCTTCCCCCCACCACCGCCACCGCCGCTCCCCATGCTCCACACATGGGACGCATCAGCCCGGGTAAAAAAAAAAAAAAAAAAAGCCCCGCCATAAACCACCGCATGTGCAAAGAGTTCCAACTCGGCGTGACATCTCGAGGAACTCACGAAAAAGTCACACAAAAATGAGGCAAATGTAAAAGACAATCGCCTTCATTTCACCAACGAACTGTAGATAATGGATAGAGCCGGGTTTGAGTTAGATTTTGTTGACACGTTTAGTTACAACGATTTGCTCCGAGCGGATTGTGGATCTTGTTTTTGGCTTTTGAATAAGCTAGCAAAACGCTTCTTGAAAAAAAAGTGTCAAAATAGCGGCGAAAATGAGATAAAACAAGGATGAACACGCAACAAAAGAGCGACAGGAACGTGACAAAAAAAGTGACGAAAACACAACAAAAAAGCCACATAAGAGCAATTGCAAAGGGACAAAAATGTGACAGAATAGTGAACAATGTGACACACAAAAGTGCCACAAAACGGCAACAGAGGAGTGACAGAAGAGTGATGAAAAGCAATGAAAATATGGTCCAAAAAAACGTGACCATAAAAGTGACAAAATGTGTGACGAAAACAGGTCTTAGCTTTCAAATGTAGCATTACATTTGCCTATAGGCTGTAAGCTTTTAGATTTGGGTAAAGCCGAAGTGGAGAAAATGCACATGGTTAAGGCAGGAGGTAAGAGGTTAAACGAGAAAACTGCGGCCAAACATTTCAAAATGGAACACTCAATGAAATAATGGAGTTTGGGAGCGGGACGTCTCCAGCTCGTCTCCATGGAGACGTTGACTAAAAGCAGCCAAATATGAGATTAAAACAGGTTACTGTAGGTCCTCATCCAAATCCATCCATCCATCTTCTTCCACTTGTCCGTTGCCGGGTCGTGGGGGCAGCTGTTGGAGCTGCACCAGCCCCTATGGCTCCTCCTGCAGGTGGTGGGTCCACAGAAGGACGGCCTCATGGTTCTAACCGGGCCTGTTGGTCTCTCATAAGGGGCTTCTGAACCGCTCTATGTCTGACCCGTCACCTAGGACCTGTTTGCCATGGGAGACCCTACCAGGGGCACCAAGCCCCCGACAACAGAGCTCCAGGATCATTCAGCTCAAACCCCTCCACCATGTTAAGGTGGCGGTTCAGGAGAGGCTCATCCAAATCCATTCTTTGATCACCCACTGCAGACACTGCATTTTCTGTGTCGAGCTGCTCATTAGGAGAATGTTTTATATTGCTGGCTACAGTATAGTGCAAAATGTTACACAGTGTGCCTTTAACACCTGTAAGTGGTGTTTGACTTGCCCATATTTTCAGAAACTACAAGGTCTTAGTTTTTTTTTTAAAGCAATGAAAACAAGACAACAAAGGGAGAACTTTGTCATCATATTGTCGTCACGTTTTTGTCACATTTTGTTTGGTCATGTTTCTGTCAGTCTTTTTCATTGCTTTTTTTTGTTGCGTCTTTGTTGCTTTTCCGCCACGTTTTTGTCGCTATTTTCTTAAGCTTTTAGATTTGGGTAAAGCCAAACTGGAGAAAGGTTCAGGTGGGAGTTAAGAGGTTAAAGGGGGGGTATTATGTAAAATCGACTTTTTCAAGCTTTATATCATGTTATTATGTCATTCCCTCATTAAACACATGCCTGGAGTGTTGCCTTGGCTCATTCACATATTTTTGAGTAATCAGTAAAAACTTAGACGGCAGCCATTTTAGGTGTAGCTATGCCTCAGTCCTCCTAGGAACGCCCCCACCTCCTGGAGACGCCTCTGGACCTTTGTCACCAGCCAAGCCACCAACCACTGCTCCTCAGCTCAGCAGAGCCCCCTCCCCACACAGTAGTGTTGTTTAGATGCCACAGCAGTGTGCTGAAGGGGGCGTGTCGGAAAGCTTCTTAAAGAGACAGAGGCCTATTTCAAGACGTTCAGTACAGCCATTTTGAGAGAGCAATTTTATTCAAGGCAGTTATTTTAATTTACTGCATATACAGACCAACAGAAGGTTACGTCATCATTGTGTATGCTATAGACTGGTGCTATGTGATTGAAAAAAGCATAATACCCCCTCTTTAAAGCAACAATAACACAATAAAAATGCAATAAAAACGCAAAAAAGTGTCACAAATGCAACCAAAAAGTCAGTTATGTCAGTTTTGCAGGCCTTTCAAATGAGGCCTAGAGGCTGTAAGCTCTCCAGTTGAGAGGTTTTTGGAGAAAATGTGATTGGGGTTTGGACATTTTGAGAAATCCTTTTTTTTTTTTCGTGGTTGCTTCTTCTTCTTCTTCCTGAAGAAGTGGTGCATTTTGTCGCTTCACAGATTGTACACAAAACTGCCCCCCGCGTTACCCGTCACCAAACCTGTTCGGAGCATTTCTGAGCTCATGGTTTGTTTATCTTCTTTGTTAGCATGCTGTTAGCAAAAAGTGAAAGCTTGCTCACTCTTTGATAACATGTCATTTCAGCTGCTGTCCGTGGAAGACGCTGCAGGGCATTTATCCATCCTGACCGTCCATTGTTTCTCCGTGTTGACTTTCCCCAAATCAAAATATAACACATTCATCTACCAGAGCTTCTTCTTCTCTTTTTGTCATTTTTTTCCTTCTGTAAAATGTGTTTTTGTGCTGCCATGCTATTCAACAAACACAATAAAAAAAACAAATCAACGCTAATATGCAGATGTCCAGGCGATACATTTGCAAGATTGAGGCTGTAAGCATTTAAAGGCCCTATACCGGATTCTTTTGGTTACAAACAATGACAGAGAGAGACTCATTCCTAGCTTTCCTAACGCAGTTGTCCTTCTGGAGGAGGTTAGGGTTAGGGTTAGGTAACCCTAATCAGGGTTATAATTAGGGTTAGGAACGGCAAATATAATGTAAGTCGTGTTCCCCTCACACAGATCTCACACATATTTTTAGAAACTAGAAGGTCTTGGCTGTAAGCTCTCCAGTCAATACGCTTTGAGATCTGGATATAAATAACTGCTAACCCTAACCCTAAGGTGGCAGGTAACAGGTTAAGAGTATAATTCTTAGTGGCTTGAGTTAAAAAGCACATTTAGCAACGTTCAGGGTCACAAATTCACTTGCAAGTTCATGGCATTGATAGAAGCACTCGTTGGTATATTTTCCCAATATAGTGACGGTATTGTTCCTTTAAAGTGCATATGACACATTAGACACCATTTTTGCTAAAACACAGTTAACACGATTATATTTAAGATTTTGCTAAAGATTGTACCCAGTTTTCTTTAGTGATGTTTATATTTTCACTTCCTTATTGGACACCGACAGGAAGTGACATCGAAGAAGGTAAACAATTTTAAACTGTTGCCGTGCGACCATGTTAAGTCAATGGGAAATGAATGAGTCAAACTGCTATGGAATGTTTCCTTCTTTTATGTCACTTCCTGTCAGCAGCTTAAAAATTCAAATAAAAATAACTTTTCTGCCCAACATTTCTTCATTAAAATTGCTGCTTCACTGAAAAAAAAAGATAACTATGCAACTGATGTAATCCATCTAAATAAGTCATATTTTCAAAAGCATTATAATCTGTCATATGCACTTTAAATATATAACGTAGCCAATATGGCCGTCAGATCTTGGAAGCTAAGCAGGAAGGGCCTGGTTAGTACTTGGATGGGAGACCGTTTGGAAACACCAGGAAGCCTAGCGAATGTAGTGAGTGAGTGAGTGGTTGGTGGTGGTCGAAGGGGCCGATGGCACAGACTGGTAGCCTCACTTCCATCAGTCTACCCCAGGGCAGCTGTGGCTACAATAGTACTGTAGCTTACCACCACCAAGTATGGAGTGAATGAATAATGCCATGTAAAGCGTCTTTGAGTGTCCAGAAAAGCGCTATATAAAACTAATGCATTATTATTATTATTATTATGAAGAGGAGCTATTTAAAGGCCCTCAGCCCAGTAGGGAACCCGTCATCTCTTCCCGTGCGTGACGATTGCCGTGAGAAGTCTCTCCTCTCTCCGACCACGCACTGCACATGGGTTTCCTGTTTTGGAGCTCCGCACGGACACGCTCCTTTTTTGATTGTTCACACGGCGGCCATTTTGAAACACTCGGGGACGCACATAGAAAGAGTTAGGGCGAGCACATGACCTTGTTACCCAGTTCTGAGGACGTTAAACCATTCAAGGGATAAAAATATATCATGAGAGACTTCATTTTGGACACCATAGCATTCCGTATGAGGCTGAAAACAATGGCCGCTATCTATATTCAGGGTAGGCTTTAGAGGCAATTTGAGCGCTGAAATCCTCAAGCGAAGGTGAATCGACGTTGAAGAGGTTAACCTCCTGTGTCTCCAGATTGGCATTACCCAAATAAAAACTTGAAAAAACGAAATGAAAACGTGACAAAAACGAGATGAGAAAGAACCAGCAGTCCCATGGCAACAAAAGCGATGGCGGAAAAAAAAGCGACAAACATGTCACAAAAACACAACAAAAGTCAAAAAAGTGGAACAGAAAAGCGACAAAAATGAGGATGAAAATGCAAGAAAAAAGTGAGGAAAATGAGGGTGAAAACAAACCAAAAAAGTCAGAAGAGAGCAACACAAAAGTGACGAAAACGAGACAAAAGTGAGAATGCAAAACACAGCAAAAAGCCAAAAAGGTGAAACAGAAAAGCGATAAAAACGAGGATGAAAATTCAAGAAAAAGCCACAAAAGAGCAACAAAAAAAGTGACAAAAATTAGATGAAAACAAGGAGCAAAACAGCCACAAAAAAGGTGGCAACAACACAGTAACAAAGCTAGGAAAACCATTTAGATAGGTTTTGCGGGTCTTAGCTTTCAAATGAGGCACTGGCCTATAGGCTGTAAGAAGCTTTTAGATTTGGGTAAAGCCAAACTGGAGAAAATCTGCTCGGTTAAGAGGTTGACGTCACTTAGGCCACATCAGATGGCATTCACTGGGACGCAGTAACAGCACTAGCCAAAAGGGGGCAGTGTGTCAATGTTGGATGGAAACAAGGAAGTGGACTTTGAATTTACACCCAGAAAACTGCCTCCTTTCGCATATAATGAATCAAATGTGAAGTTTAGCGCAGCGATATCTGAGATTTATCTGACATCTGCGTTGTGCCAGTGACGTTTTCATTTCATTTATTTATTCATTTGAGCAGAAAAGTATTTCAAACATTTTTTACATTGGAAAACAAAAACAAAACTTTGTGCTCAAAAGGAGTAGGAATAAGTTCAAAGAACTTATAATAGACCTACCCCTTATTTCTCATCCAAGTAACATCACATACACTCATGCAAGAATCTAAGGCATGTGCTCATGCATTATATGCATTATTCTTAAATATAAATCGTTTATGATCGTACAAGTGTCATTTATCATTTACAATATCAAGAGGATTTTTCTATTACAGTCGAACAAAAATAAAGGATTTATCATTTACGGTCGTACAAAATAAATACACCATATGGTATTAAGACTTATACCAGGGCACAGCTCTCTTTCATTGTGATCATACAAAAATATACACACTTCAATATCGCTCGGCCCTACTATACCAAATATACCCATAAGTACAAGCTCTGTATAACCATGTAGACATAGAAACTGTCTGCCTATAGTCATACACTTAAAATGGACAGGAAAAGAAATTAAAGTAAAAATTAAATTAATAAAATAAAAATGACATGTATACATCTATACAATGTACATACGTATATGTAATCTATGACAATTAACATTGGAAACGTGTTATTTTTGTCCATAGTCATGAAAAACTTGAGCAAGCTGACCTGACTTTAAGGTCACACAAAATTAATTCCAAACACACTAAAACTTACTGTCACTTTGTTGATGCTAGTTTAGCAATAACTACTGACCGATAGAGATCCTTACTCACCCTCTGGATGAGTAAGGATGAGTTGGCTATGAAATGTTTGATGCACCATGGTTCAAGCTCAGTGAAGCTGACTGAACTTGGAGGAGGAGACGACCGGCTGATTTTGCAGGATTTATATCATTATCATCATTTACGATTGAAACAAAAGTCAATGTTACACTACAATACTGCTAAAAGTGTAAACAACTCACTCACACCGGACTTTAAAAGCTAAACTGACCCAGAGAACGTCCGCTAAAGTGGAAAAGCTGGACTGTTTTGCGTAAAGACCACACACAAACGGTACTTAAGCTTTGTCCTGCGTTCTCACAGACAAACATAAACAAACTTGGCTAAGCTGTTTCTAAGGCGTTGCTGTTTTCAAAGTACAAATCAATCTAAATAAGTCTGAGGAAAAATAACTTCAAAGACATGAAAACTGCACACAAATCCCCTCCTGTACGGCAACACAACAGGGACAAAACGTTTTGACAGTATGTCTGCACAGCGCCGCCTACTGTTCCGGAGTGTGTGTATTAGGCTTTCAAAATGAACAAAACGCATGGACAAATTGACTCTTTACTTTGGAGCTTTGATAGAAATGGAGCGTTTTTATGAATGCAGTTGATCTGAAACAATCAGCGCTCTGTGTGTGAAGTGTCCACGTTCAGTCAACAGTGTGTAAAACAATCAGCACCAAACATGAGTCCAGATGCCCTAGAGGAAGAAGAACGGGGGCAAATATTACTGCCTGGGGCACCAAAATAGTTATTTTTCCTAACTTATTTAAACGTATTGTACTTTCTACTTTGAATATTTTGAGTGAAACTTTAACTTTCATTGGAGTGATATGTAATATTTGACCCGTAGTATATAAAATCAATACTTTGACCACCACTGATTTTATGTATGTGGGACGTTGATAAAAGAAAAGTGTAACAACCAGCCCCGTTCTCCCCTATAAATGTGACATAGTTCATAGTTGTAACCGTGTGTGAGCAGTCTCTCCCCCGCGCAGGGCCATCCTCACCGGGACCCTGGATTATTGCTGGAAAGTCCAATAACTCAGACGCAGCGCGCTGGGCTCTATCCAAGTCCTTTACGCGCCGCGCTCTGATGGATGGCACTGGGCCCGCTCGAGGCGTCATTTGTGTTTCTCTTGAAAAGAAAGGCCACCTCTTCTGCCTCCGCGCACGCACGCGCACGGTGACGCTGCCAGACGCATGGATCACACTGCGCTGGCAGATAGGGAGATTTATCCGGCGGGATTAACGCGGCTCTAGTCTCGTTCAGACGCGGATAGGAAAATATTAGAAGAAAGAATAAGCAAAATAAAACATGAATGGACAGTTTCCAGGGAGCTCTTACGATTCCGCCGCCTAGAATAATTCTCGCGCAATCCAAACGTTGTTCGGCCCGCGCGTGATGGATTCAGTGTTGTTGTTAGCGCGCAAACGAGCGGGGAAACACAGAACAAGAGCTGTGTTGTAGACAGCCGACCCCGAGCGGCCTTACATCAACACAAGTGCGCGCCTATGACGGGGGGAAATATGATTATTCTAGAGCGGGAGCAGATGAATTAAACCGGCAGAACGCACAGAAGAATTCCGTAAAAAACAGCGGGGCGTCTCGCGGGCTGGGGAGGATCGCAGAGGGCGCACAAAACAGGGCACAGTGCGTCATTTGTGGCACACAGAATTACGAGGCAATATTTAAAGAGTGGCCACCATGTTTATGTAGGCTCTTATTCGTGCGTGAGTTTTGTAGGAGGGTTGTCATGATTAGCCCATGAGGTTTAGACTCGGACGCCGCTCATTTCTGTGTTTAATAAAGTCTTTAGGTTAAATATGAAACGTACACTTCTCTAAATAACGTGCAGATTACGACTTGAACGACCTTTCTCTAAGAGCGGCCACTGTCAAAAACCTACAATGTAATCCACTGTAGCCTCCCAGCTATATAATGTCATTACTGTTTAGCCCTTCGGTGTTTCTCACTTGTTCGTATTATCCAAACCCTCCTATTCCCCCTAAAAGACAGAACATTTATATATATTTTCCACTTTTTTTATGAAGTTGCTCTAGAAATGTCTCCTAACATATCTTTGTTGTATGTGCATTCATTCTTAAGTTAGTTATGTTCTTTTTAAGCCTATTTTGTTTGAAAACATATTGTCAAGACGGCATGATATATCGCCAAACGATTGTTACCGCAATATCGCTCAGAGGCGATATCCGTATCGCAAAAAGCCACGATCAGTGTTGGGCAAGTTACTTTAAAATGGTGTTATATTCTATAGTAGTTACAGCTTTAAAAGTGTAATATGTTTGTATTACACATTGCTCTTTCAAAAATGTAACTGACACTACACTACACTACTTTGAGTTACTTTGAGTTACTTTTAAACTTAAAATCAAGGTCAAAGATGTCCTTTTCGTTCTCTTTCCCCTTTCTCTTGTGTTTTGTTTTGACAACGTTAACAACACACAAATGCAGATCTTATACACCAGTGTGCACCTTGATTTATTTACCGGTAAATGCACTTGTAACTCGAGTTACTAAAATGGCAATGACAAATATATTATTGTGTTTTGTTTGAGTAATGTGTATTCCTTCATTTCTGAAAAAAGTCATATATTTTTGTAACTTGATAATTTTGTTAAACGTTAACCCCAACACGATATACCGAAGAAGATTTACACATTTTTGTAAACATCCCAAAAGAAAGAAAAAAACATATGGTAACTTGAAAATGTGCAATAAAGTTCAGTTTAAGTTATAAAGTTTAGCCTGATTTGGTTACGATTTAGTATTTTTCAGCTCGACACAATTTGATGAACAAAACGACTTTTTGTGTTAATGGAATGTTACCTTAGGCCTATAAAAGATCGTCATCAAATGTTTGCAATATTTGTCTCATATCCTGCAGCCCTGTGTGCATTATACCGACCATAGTCATCTTTAAAATTCCTTAAGACTGTCATATACTATAGAGAAGCCTCAGGAATGGAAGTAAAACAAATCTAGCCATCTTCTCCTCTCATCGCTATCCAAGGCAGGACACCATGCGTGCTCTGCTGCTGCTGCTGCTGCTGCTGCCTGGGTGCGCCCTGGCCCCTGACGCTGAGTTATGGGGCCTTTGGAGTGCTCAGAGCTCATCTAGCGGCGCGGCTCCGGCCCGAGTGATGGACGGCCTCTCCGCTTTTTATGATTTGGTCGAGAGACGACGACGGGGCGCGGGCTGACACACCGAGGATTATTTTCAGCTGATGGACAAGGTTTGGAGCCGCTATCACGGGCCGATATATCAACCGCGCCAGTGTTTACGCACGGGGTTTATGGACGGATATGTGGACTTAATGCGCGTAATAAAACAGGTTACAGCAGCGGAGAGATGAACCGCGCGCTGCTAAAGGATGTGTTTCAAGAAAATATTATTTGTACTCGGACAAAACTCAATGAGCGACTGCGACGGAGAAATATGTTTTTTGAATGTTATGCGAGTGGATTCTTGTGCGTAAACTTGTTATGGCGCCATCTGGAACCCAGTGAGCGATTGCATCATTGGGACTTTGTTTTTTAAAGTGGTGTTACTCAGCAAATTCGAGATTGGTCTGCGTACACACGGCACTATGTGAGACTCAATAAGCGTCTGCCGAATGGAAACATTTTACAAACCTTTGCAAGTCGACAGAAACGAGTGGATTTTTGTGCGTAAACATGTTATGGCACGACTTATTTTCGGCCATAATGGGCTGAACGAAGAAAAATAAATTACTGGCATTGGTTTCCATTGGACTATATACGTAATACAAGCTCAGCATTAACAAAGCACCATGGGAAATTACAAAAATATAAATTGTTTTTTTTGTGGATTTTTGTGCGTAAACATGTAACGGTGTAACGGCACCATTTTAACCTGCCTTTTGACAAGCCATACGCTTAGAACAACACTACTACTACTACTAACTACTACTACTACTATTACTATTGCTCAATATCATGTTCCATTATGAATCCAGTTTGCGAAAAATAATGTTATGAACCGATCCAAAACACGTCATGCCCTTTTGGAGACAAGCATTACGCACGCGATCCATGTCCAGCGTTTCCATCTCACAGTGAGTGACCTAGATTCCACCAATACAGCTGTTGTTTCCCCCCCACTCCTCTGCCAAGTCACTCGCAGAGTATATAGCTCCAACTGCCAGGCATGACGCGCACCACACCGACCCCGCGCTTAAACACACACAGCCGGGGCCGGGGCCGGCGCACGGTACACGGTACACGATGGGGTTGACAGCGGGGAGAAAGGGAGAGCTACGACCGACAACGTACCTGCCGTAAAAATGACAAATCTACCCGCTCCAAACCTCCTCCGTTCTCTGTTTAAACAAGTGAGGAACACGCCGCACGTCCCGTGGCAATTAACGCGCGTAAACCCACTACAGAACGACCTGGAGAAATGTTTTACTTTTATTGTCAGGTGAGGAGGGAGGAAACGATCCCCCGAAGAGGTTGTTATCCCGTTCTTGACTTACGGTTATGGTACATATAAACGTGACAAAGGGACGATTGTGCGTAAAGGAGTGCGCTCTTGTAACCACGCATGGCAACGGCGCTTGAGTGGATAAACGTACTTTTTTAAATAGACAAAACTGAACATCTAAGGACCCAAAGTCTAGATAAAATAACCTAATGGGCTACGGGTGTTAGTTTGGAAGGAGCTTGTTCCAAAAAGGGTAAACAGCGCCATGTGCGTTATAACCTTATAGTCCTTATAGTCACGATTTATGGTCGTGGACTTCAATAGTAAAGTAGATTAACGTCTGCCATGGAAACCACCACATCTTGGAGCCACGCAAAAGCCAAAAACCGTCCGGGAAAAAGTCGACACATAGCTGTGTAACTTTGATTAGCTGGTTTATTTTGCGTATGGATGAGTAAGCGCGAAGCAAAACAAATAAACCTGCCAAAATCACGCGCAATGTCTCCTCCCGTAATTGCACATCTGAAAGCGATCATTTGTTTATTTTTATGATTATATTCGTGAGGGGAACACGGGTGAGTTTTATCTTGGTTGAAGCAAAGTAAAAGTGAAAGAACCCCGAAAATTGATCGAGCTTTACAGATTTCCATGATTTTCGTATTACGCAGCGTGTAAAACGAGCAGCCAGAGTGTGTGTGTACTGTAGGTGACCGGCGCGGCGCGGGTCGTGGCCGGGGTCAGCGGGGCTCGTAAGGCTGGAGATGACAGCGGCCAACTCCCAGTGAACCCGGAGCGGGAGGTGGGGTCCGCTCCCTGGCTCTTTGTTCCGTGTTTTATGGCGGCATAAAACGAGGTTTTTACAATCCCCCGCACTCTCTGGTGCTATTTCCTGCCCTGAGAAAGAAGAAGGAGAAGAAGAAGAAAGAAAAAAAAAAGAGTGGGGACTTACTTTGATCCAGCGCGTCTTTGTCCTCACCCGCGTCGCAAATGTCCTTGCCCTCGTCGAAGGGGATGGCCGCGGGATGGAGGCTCAGCTCTCGGGGCTCGGCGGCGGAGGGCTCCAGGATGTAGGCTGCATCGAGCGGGTGCTGCTGCTGCTGAAGTTTCCCCAGCGGCGAGAGTTCCGTGCCGCCGAGGTGGTGCCCCACTCCCCCGCCCAGCTGCGGCTCGAGCTTGACCTGGTCCGAAACGCGCGGCGCGGGACCGGCACCGGGACCTGGTGCGGGGCGCAGTCCAGCCACGAGCGCAGGTAGCGTGAGTCCGCGGTGGGCACATGCTGCGCGGCGGGGAGGTGGTGGTGGTACGGGTGGTAGATGCCGCCGTGGTGCGGGCTGAACGGGCTCCAGGACGACGAGAAGACCGGGGGCTTGGGCTGGAAGCTGCACGACGGGTACGGGTCCGCGGGGTGGTCCTGCCGGGACGCCGAAGCGGAGGAGGAGGCGGCGGCTGCGGCGCTGGCGGAGGAAGAGGAAGAAGAGGAGGAGGAGGAGTACGGCCCGGGGAAGCGCACGGCCGGGCTGGAGGACAGATCATCGCTCTCGTGACTGATGATGGAGTCCACGTAGTAGTTGCTCAGAGCGCCAGACACGGCCATCCTCGGACCATTCTCTGGGAGCAGCACACAAGTTCAGCTCATGCGGGGGATCCCAAACAAACGCAAAAGACGGTCCCTCGGTCCTTTTTTTTTCTTCTTCTCCTTCTTCTTCTTCTTTTTTTTTTTTCCTCCCCCGCGCGTTCCTTTTTTTCCTCTTCACTTCACTTCGCCTCAAACTCTCTCCAGAAACTAACAAAACGCGCGACTCGCTACAGCCCTACGTGCGCGCGCGGGAGGAAAGGGGGAGGAGGGGGGGGGGGGGGGGGGGGGGGGGGTGGTTTGTCTGCCACTCTCACCCGTGCGCGAGGCGAGAACTGATTGGCCGGACTTCTTTTTTTTTTTTTTTTTTACTTCTTCTTCTACGTCTTCCCTTCGTTGTTGCCTGATAAAGCGTCAATGGAGCGTAAATCAGCCACGCAGCGCGCGCCCCCCTGCCCTTTTTTTCGGCTCCGACGTAAATTGATTGCTCGCTCTAAATAAATGATCTTGTTTATATGCAATATGCAAAATGAGTCCGCTGCACAAATTTATGCTCGAGACCATTGTACGGCCCGTGGTACGCGCCGTATATTATTAATGTAGAGCGCGTTTCCAGGCGCGTAATTCTGACCCGTTAAGTAGGCGCGCGCGGTGAGATATGAGAGAGAGAGAGAGAGAGAGAGGAGAAAAGACGGAATGAAGCCGTGACAAACGCGTTCATATGTTAATATTGTTGGCTAGTTTGCTCATTTAACCTCTTACCACCCGCCTTAACCGGGTTCCAGTTCGGCTTACCCAAATCTAAAAGCTTCTCGACTGGAGAGCAACATGTAGTGATGCCTCTAAGTCTTATTTTTTGAAGCGTTTTTGTCAGTTTTTGTGGTGTTTTGGTCGCTTGTTTGTCATGGTTTCTCCACGTTTTTTTTTTTTTTGTCGCTTTTTTGTTGCCTTTCCAGCACGTTTTGTGGCGTTTTCGTCGCATTGTTCTTGCTTTTCCGGCTTCTTTTTGTAGCTTTATTGTCACATGTTTGTCACTTTTTTTATGCTCTTGTTTTTTTTTTAAGCTTTTAGATTTGGGTAGAGCCTAACTGGAGACAATGTGCGCGGTTCAGGCGGTGGTGAAGGGATTGACAAACACTTTCACTATAGACGTTCAAAACCTGCTCTTTACGTTTCTCCAAAGATTCATGAGGATATTTATAACTTCAAGGGCTACTTTTTCACATTGCGAATATCTCCACATAACACACTTTTTTCCCCACTATTGCCCTTAAAGCCACTATACCTGTTTTGTTTTCCTCTATACGAAACAAAATTAGTTTTGTCCTGCTTTAGTATATTGCCAACTCTTGTGAGAAAGAACACTGCGGATCTAATCATTTGTATCCATTTCACAAACCTGCAGGTTTTTTTGTTATTTTGTTTGCATTTCTGTCAAAGTGACTCAGAAATGTGATCCTGCAAGTTACGAAACATGTCTAAATAAAAAGTCGTCCCGGTGAAGGATTAGGATGTTTGGAAAGTTAGGAATGAGTTTAGACACAACTAATATTTTAATGTAGCGGCTTACTCTTTTATTGTTTGTAATTAAAAAATCAGGTATAGGGCCTTTAATATATATATATATATTTAAAGGGATTTTACCATATCTTACTCCAAACCTGACTTGTTTGACTTCTTGACAAAGGCTTGTTGGAGCCAATACACGTGGAAGAAACCATCAACATGTTTTAAAAGATTTGTAATATATATATGCAACAAGCCCGGCACAATAAAGGCTTTTTAGAAAATGTAAATGGAGAATTATGAAGTGGGAGGAGTGCCTTGTTTTTGTTTTGTTTTGTTTTTGTTTTTTCCTTCTCCTGATTTGTTCAGTTTGAACCCCACAATAAAGGTTGTTACAGATGCTAATTCATACAGATAATAGGCCGATCCCAAATCACTATGTGAAGTCTGCACAGAAATACACTTGTGTACGTTTGAACTTGGCTTTCCTTTATTCAGATTTTAGGTTTATATTGAGAATTTTGGTCATCCTTTCAAATGAAATACATTATTTTCAATATCATATTTCCCCCGTGTATTCACCTGTGTATTGCCATATCAAAACATTCACATATGGACTGTTGATAGGCTCCAATTGCAATACATTTTCCGTAATGTGCTGCTTAGAGGATCTTTACCATGAACCTCTTCACCCCCACTTTTAACAGAGTGCGTTTTGTCCAGTTCAGCTTTACCCAAATCTAAAACCTTTCAGCCTATAAACCCTGTAAGGCCTCGATTGAACGCTAACACCTACCAAACTGATCGTGACTTTTTTGTTGCGATGTCTCCGCGTTTTTGTCTCATTTTTGTCTTTTTATAGTAGGTTTTATGTTTGTTTGTTTTTCACTCATTTATTGTATTTTCCATCCTTGTTTTGTTTGGATGCTTTTTTCCCCTGATAAGCTTTTAGATTTGGGTAAAGCCAAACTGGAGAAAATGTGCTCGGTTCAGGTGGGGGTTAAGAGGTTAAAAGAACCAAAGACAAGGCTATAGTCTATGTCTTGAATTCATGTTTCATCTCTTCGAATCCATCCATGAATCATTTCCCTTGTGGCCACCGCACTGTGGAATAAACGCTACAGCGTCAGCTCTGGGTTTGATTTTTTTCGCTCCTGGCTGGACAGAGGGACGTAACTCACTGATACAAGTTTCCATATAAGTAGCCCGAAAATAAAAACGTCTACAACTACGACCGTGTTTGATCAGGGTGTGTGCAGTCTCTATATAAACCGGTGCTTTATTGACGCCGCGCGTAACAAAAAGGTGTAACAAAAATAAAAAATCATTACCGGGTTTTTTTCCTCCCCATACATTACGTACTGCACGTTTGAATTTACGGCGATCAGAAAACATGTGCGTACGTGCGCGTGTGCGTTGGTGTGTGTGTGTGTGTGCGCGCGTGAGTGTGCGCGTCTTGGATTTAGGGGCCGTCAGGAGCCACTTGGGCTGAATTGTGAGCCGCATCAATCCGTGTTTAAAACGCCATTAGCCGCCGATCCGTCCTCTCCCTTCCGCGGCTTGGGCAACGCACTTTTTACGCACGGGACCACATAAGATAGATGTCCCCGCAGCCATATATATATATAGATAAATATATATATATATGTGTGTGTGTGTGTGTGGTGTGTGTGTGTGTGGTGTGTGTGTGTGTGTGTGTGTGTGTGTGTGTGTGTGTGTGTGTGTGAATTATTTATCCTCCTCTCCTGCCTCTACTTTTTATTGGCAGATTAACAGTCATCTTTTGTGAACGAGCTCTATCTATCACTTTCTTTTGCGCTACTTTTGGCTGAGGTTCTTTTCTTCTTCTTCTTTAATACTATCATAAAATCGTACAGGCTGCTCCCGCTTTTATAGGCCTGATATATGGCCGGTGCTAAACGGGACGGGGGCAGTGGAAACAGGATACAGCTAAAGCGCCCTGGTTCGGGCTTTGGGTGCGCACTCGGCGGAGGGGACGCGTTAATAAAGGAACCGCGCGGAGCAACGGACTCTACTTTTGGGCCACGGCGGAGGATGTACGTCGGAAAAACTCATGACATTTGACTTTGATGCGAGCCTTGTCGGTGCCTTGTTTTCGTGCGTAAAGATCCAGGTCTCATGGTTTCCTGTGCGTAAAAGGCGCTATATACAAGCTTTGTACATTTTACGCGCGAGTTACGGGTCGGTTCGGACGTGCAGCGCGCCACTCCGGTTTCCAATCGAACCATGGGCAAGGATTGGAGAGTTTTTTTTCCCGTAGGAGTCATCCCTTGCCACTTGGCGCACACGGCTTTTTGGCCTTTGAGCTTTGAAAATCCTTCGCATTCCTCCCTCCTCCCTCCTCCCTCCTCCTCCTCCTCCTCCACTTCCCCACTATACCCCGAGCCCGGACTGCAGCTTCAGCAGGCAGGAAGGCTGAAAGGCAGGGCCCCCTCTGGATCTAACTCGCCATGCGCATGCAGCTTCCTGTGCGCCAGTAGCCATCCATCAGAGGAGGCATGGCACAGGGGAGGACTTGAAGGTGCAGAGCGAGGAGCGGCTTTAATTATGGATATCTTTGTGTTATATTGACACTGTGCAATGGCAACAGATGTGTACGTGTGTTTTTTCTGTGTAAGCTGAACGTCTGCTTTTTTACGTTTTTGTGTGTGTGTGTGTGTGTGTGTGTGTGAACAACTTTCTGACCGATATTGCAGCACGTATAGCACAATTTCCATATAGCATATTTATTTTTAAGTGTCTTTGAGATATATGAGCCAACTATGAGGAAGTCTCAAGCGTCCTAAACCGTTTGACGAAGTGACTCACTCTACATTGTATTTAGTCATAATGGCTCGTCATCCAAAGAAAAAGCCGATTCTTTGCGAAAATGTCATATTCTGACGCTACCATGGTCAATGAATATATGTACAGTAAATGTGAGAACTGTGTCTCGGTTATAGTCTATTTGTTGGGGGGGTGTCGTCTGAACGCTTTGCAGAACAATATACGACAAGGTCATAACTTCACACGGAGAGGTCCTATCGGTCGAATGGTGGCTAACAGGGTGTCGGTGAATTGTCCTAAAACATGTCAAGTGAATCTGCGCCATCTGCATTTCATTCCTTTTTACCTCAAGGTGTTTTTTTAATGTGTGTGTGTGTGTGTCTGTTTTCAACAAAAGGGTCAGTCCCCAAAATATTTACTCAAGCAAGAAGAGTAACTTTACATTAAAATAATTCTACTCAAGTAGAAGTAAAAAAGGTAGTGGCCCAAATATTTACTCAAGTAAGAGTAAAAAAAAAAAAAGTACTTGGAGCAAAAGTACTGTGAGTAACAGTTTGAGCGTAAAAGTCTGATTCTTAGCATTGTAATATTTCCAAAGATTTAAAAAAGGAATCATCAAAAACCACAAAATACATGTACGCAGACACTGTATACATCAAATACAGTGTCTGTGTATACTGGTGTATGAATGAAAGAGTGAATGAGTGAGTGGACCCTTGCTGTAAAGCGCTTTGAGTGCCTAATGAAGGTGGAAAAGCGCTATATAAGTTGAGACCATTACCATTTACATCTATTTTACGTCAAAATGAAGATTGCCACTGAACGATTTACTCACAGTGGCACAACTTTTCCACTCAAGTAGGAATACATATACTTCATTTTAACATTACTCAAAATTAATAAATACTGTATGAAAAGACTACTTGCGCAGTACTACCCACCTATGGGCGACACTGTCCCGCTAATATCAACAACAACAATAAACAAGTTAACCATGAATAAAAAGGCTTAAGGGTTTATAAACAGCGCACAGATGTGTTTCACCTCCTGCTTTTATTGAACACGTTTCCCTCCGCAACATCAAAACTCGGCTTTAAACTCTGTAAGCTCTTTAGAGGAACGCGACATATTAGGCCTGTGCGTGGCTGACTCACATAAAGGCGCGGTGCGTGCTCGGGATGTTTTTCACGCCTCAAAACCGCAGCGGCAAAAAAGTGGAAGGCCCCACCCTGCAGCTCATCATCATCATCATCATCATCATCATCATAGGCCCCGGGCACAGCACCGCTCACACCCGGCAGAAGGAAGCCAGACGCACTGCTACAGGATTTATTTTAAGCTGCATATGTGGAGCGAGCTTATGTAGGCCTAGCTGTTGGCTAAACTTAATTATTCCCTTCTGTTCGACAAAAAGTAGTTTGCTTGTTTTGATTTGAGGAAGTTGAAATACAATAACACGTTATTTTTAATATATGAATACGAAATATGTAGGCTACAAATGTTTAGGCAGGTTTCTGCCGTGATGCTTGTCGTGCCTAACGCTGCGTAAAAGCTATAAATGGATAGATTCGTGCCGTTGCAAAAGAACAAAACATGACTTGTTTACTTCTTTGCGCACGCAGCTTTTGTAACAACCAGGTGAAGACAGACAAAATATGACGTCACTTGCTCCTCTATGAATCCACACAACTTTGGTTTATTTATATCAAACACAATAACAAAAAATCCGAAGGAGGAGGAAAGTGCAAATTTCCTTTAGTTTTACGCATTCGTTTCCAGATTCATAGTAGCGCGTATTCGTGTAGTGTTTTATTCCCAAACAAACCTCAATTTGGGTCGATTTATTCACGGCTAATTTTGGATATAATATGATCTTTCCATTTTTATGTTACAGGCATTTCACAAAACCACCTTTTCCTTCCACAAAGTCACGCATTTTTTAGGCCAATCTCGACCTATTACAAGTCCCACGCTGATTTCCGAGTTTGTTTTCGTAGGCGCACACCTTTCGCTTTTATCCATTGTCTTTTGGTGCGCGCGCGGCTCCAAAGAGGTCCCTGCCGCTTCTTTGTGACGGTAGTTCAGCTAGTTTATGGGGCCTTTCCCGAAGTTTACAAGCGAGGTTAACAATGTGCGTAAATTCGCTCGCTCTTTATGGCGGATTCGTGCGCTTCTGTCTCGTGGTTGCAGGACGACACGGGCAGATATTACCAACAGGTTTAAGTTGATTTAGAAACAAAATGCCAGTCTGTTGTAGCGATTGATCAGCTCATATAACAAAGCGTTATAATAATGCACTCACTTTTTGATGCGTAAAGATCAAACAATTCGCCTTAGCTCTCTTGTGTGCGGGCAAAACACACACATCAGTAATGACCGAGATGACCACAAAGTAGGTCACACATTTGGATTTGCAATCGTTACAAGCTTAGGTACCAGATACAGTACATCATTTGTGCGAGACGTTGCATGTTTTAGAGATGGTATATGGATTTTCTTTTATGCTGTAGAAAAAAAGCAAGTTTCTCTCATTTGTTGTCTTTTGTGTGTAAAAACGATCAAAACAGCCAATATGTGTGGTGACGTAATCTGAATAAATGTTTAATGCATGGGTTTATTCTGCGAGGTATTAGTTAAAAATACTTTGTTAGACATTGATTAAGCTATTGGAGGAAAACAATAGCTTAAAATATGTATATTTTGTCTTGTTTACTGGGGGTACAAAGCTCAATTAATCAAACTATAGGAATAAGAAAAACTTCAAAATGTTGCTAAGTCAGGGATACCAAGGCTGGGTGTCACACGGGTTGGTTGTCACAGTTGCTTTTTTTTAATACCTACGGGGCGCTGTTATTATTGAACATCAAGTTTAATCTCATAACCCCCGCCTTAAATGAGCATATTTCCCCAGTTCAGCTTTATCCAAATCTCAAAGCTTCTTCACTGGAGAGTGCACAGCCTATATGTCAGGGAAACACCTCATTTGAAAGTTAAAGGGATATTTCAGGATTTTTGACATTGGGCCTCATTTCCTAGTTATCCAGAGTGTTGTTGATGTCTGGAGATATTTTTTCTTAAATTCATGCAGTTCTTATATTTGAAGAGTCTAGTGGCGCTAGGCTAGAGCAAGGCTAAAGCATTTCTATGGTATCAGTTAGCCTGCATTAAAAACAGTCTGACCCACTCCACAGTGCACCTGAGGTAAATCACTTATAACTCCAGACTAACCATATAAATGTCTGTGTTAATAGAATCATTTTAACCATTTTGCATTTAAAATAACTTATATTTGAGCAGCACCAGCTTCGTGGCTGTAAGCTAACGCAGCGGCGGAGTGATCTGCGAGAAAATAGTCCCTCAAAATGCGGTAATTCATGTGATACAAGGTCAGTTATATTTCAAAAAATATTCTGTTAACACAGACATTTATATGGTTAGTCTGGTGTTATGGGGGTGTCTCAGGTGCACTGTGGAGTGTGTCAGACTGTTTTTAATGCAGGCTAACTGATACCATAGAAATGCTTTAGCCTTGCCCTAGCCTAGCGCCACTAGACTCTTCAAATAAGAACTGCATGAATTTAAGAAAAAAATATCTCCAGACATCAACAACACTCTGGATAACTAGGAAATGAGGCCCAATGTCAAAAATCCTGAAATATCCCTTTAAGGCTGGTGAGTGCACAGCCTATATGTCAGGGAAATGCCTCATTTGAAAGCTAAGGCTTAGCCTGTTGCTTAGCCTGTTGCTAAGGCTAAGTTTTTGTCGTTTTTGTTGCGTTTTGTCATGTTTTTATTTATTTATTTTTGGCATTTTGTCACGTTCTCGCCGCATTTATTTAGAGTAATGTAACTGTGCTGATGACGCAAACATGTGACGAAAACCCAACAAAAATGTGATGAAAACATGGGGCGAAAAAACGTGACAAAACTGCAACAAAAACATGATGAAAACGCGGGGCAGGAGTGACAAAAACGCAACATAAACGTGACGAAAATGTGGAAAAAAACAACAAAAATTACAAAAAACCTGACAATAAAAACGAGGAAAGAGCTTAGGCCTTACCTTTCAAATGAGGCGGTACCCTGGCCTATAGGCTGTGAGCTCCAGTCGAGAAGCTTTTCCATTTGGATAAAGCTGAACTGGGGAAAATATGCTTCCAATTCACACACACACAAAAATATTGAAATGAGGAGAGGATTTGTCCTTTTTGGAGGGTTTGGCCAATGTTTCAACTGTCTGATGTTTTTTTAGTTTTGTTAAGCAAAACTATATAAATCAGCTTTGAATTGCACGATAATGGAGCTTTGGAGCTGCAGTCATGTGAGAGTTAGGTGTAACTGTTTGTCAGGTGGTCAGCTGGGGTTGGTCGTCACATGAGATATGTTTTTTTATGATTATGTTAATTTAATCTTTAGTATTTGTTGAGCACATAATTTACTGCATTGGGTGATTTCCTGCATTTTCCAGCTCATTACAGAGTATTTTTGCAGAAGATCGAAAATTAATTTTAATTAGAGACACATCGGGCTTTTATTGGTGAGTATTTATAAACAAGATTGTGTCTTTCGATTTCAAGAAACGCATTTTTCCCAAATTCATGTCAACACCAAAACACCATTAAAGTGATAGTCTGTAAGATTGCAAAGTGAGGGGAGGGTGAGAGTGAAATTTGAAAGTAAACAGTCAAGTTCCTCCCCTCCTGATTGGACCATGAAAGCCACTCCCGAGTTTGCAAAATGAGGAGCGCGAGCACAAACTTTCAAAACTAAACGATCAAACTCCCTCCCCCTGTCTCCTGATTGGACCTGACAGGCTTGTTCACAGGAAAGCTATAGTCTCATTGGTCAAAGTGACAAGCCCAGGGATTCGGATTAGTGTCTGAGATCAGCAAAGGGAGGGACTTTAGAAAACAATATTACGTATTATGTATTACTTACGTTATGTCAAATTTCAGACCCAAGATCTAATGAATTTGTAAAACATTTAAGCTTACAGACTATCACTTTAATGCCAAAAACACAATGATGGTGATGACAGTGATGGTGGTGATGGTGGCGGCCCAGGCGTGTGAAATCCGTCCGGTAATGCACTCCTCTTCCTGGAACAAAAGACCGACTCTCCATCGCCACCGCTCCAGATTTAGAAAGCAGCAATTACCAGCGTCTCCTTCTTTGTAATTACACTCCGGTCTGGAGTCGCGGAGATGTGTTGTGAAAGTGAAATATGGCTGACGGTAATTCACAGATTCACAGACACAAACATATTATTTTTTGAACCAAGAAAGTAACAGCCAGTCTAAAAAAAAAGTGATGGTAAAGCGGTGTTAGCGTTGTGCACGCCAAATGTTTGCACCTTGAAACTTAAAGGTGTTTCAATGAAGATGGCATTTATTTCACACATCGTCGTACAGTATTCAAGAAGAAGAAATAAATCACAGCATTTGTTATCATATTCAAGGCCGTTATCGGATATAGCATTTTGATTTTCTCATAGCAGCCAGATAGTTTTAAATATGTGCATGTATAGGCTACAAATGTGTGAGTTAGGCCAATACAGGCGACTGTTGAAACGACTGCTTTGAGCTTTAATGAGTGTTAAAAAACGCCAACTGTTTTAGTAAAGCATGCCCGTCCGCTGGGGGCACTAGAGTTTACATTAAAAATAAAAATAGTTTAGTGTTTGTTTCCTAGATTCTCTTGCACTTCCTTGTTTGCTCAGGGCTGCGACATTTTTGTTTGCCAGGATGGGAAAGGACACATTTGCATATCAACTGAACACACACACCCTGAACCTAACCTTAACCTTAACGATAGTGATGATAATCCAAACTAACCCTAACCTTAAAGGAGCTGTATCATGCTATTTTAGCCATTCCAAAGTAAAGTATAGGCATTTATATGATATATTGTACCTCTATCACTATGGAGCACTATTTTTTGTGAGAAATATTTTCTGGGGGTATTTTTCAAACCCGGAAGACAAAATGCTTTGATTCAGTTAACTCCGCCCCTCTCTCCGCTCATACAACTTTAGCAGTAGTAGAAATATAAGTACCACTGCAAAAGTGAAGTTACTTCACGATGCAGTTATAAGGAGTTGACATGTGCAACATAGCTTCATAAATGGCTAACACGCGTTATGACTGACTCACTTCTCTGGTCCATCAGGTGTTTACATTATGGGACTCGCGTTGGTTATAAAAGTTAATCCACTTTGATTCTGGCCAAGGTTCACCAAACATCCATCAGAGACACTCACAGACAAAGGCAAGGCAAGTTTATTTGTAGAGCACAATTCATACACAAGGCAATTCAAAGTGCTTCACAGTTGCAGAAAATTACAAAAAAAACAGATCAAATCAATCAATAAAACATCAACATAAAGTTAATAATTACAGTAAAAGGCAAGAGTGCAGATAAAATACTTTCAGTTTTCATATGCACGGGTAAAAAGAGCTGTTTTCAGCCTGGATTTGAACATTGTCAGAGTTGAGGCCTGTCTCACATCCTCATGAAGACTGTTCCAGATTTTAGCTGCATGAAACTGAAACACAGCCTCACCGTGTTTATTATTGACTCTGGGAACCACCAGGAGACCCCTCCCTGAAGTTCTCAGGGCCCGAGATGGTTCATACGGCTCTAATTTCCCATAGGTGACTTTGGAGATGGGAATGATTCAGAAAAATCTCTGGAGGGTGTAGATGTACCAGTCGGGCTCAAGGCCTGTGGTGGAGTTGATGAAAGTGCTCCTTCGGCTGAATCATTTACTATAGATGCAGGTGGTGCTGAAGCTGAGCTTTTCCCCGGAGATGCAGATGCAGGTGGCGCCGCTGCTATGGTTGAAATGTTTCCCGGCGCAGCTGATTCCTTAACTGCGGCTGGATCCTTAACCCCCGGCTCACATTAAATCCGGTTAAGGTCCGGTGCGGCGTCCGCGAACTTAGAAAGTCATTAAAACCAATGTTGCACACTCACACTGCTCCGCCAAGTCCGGGTCCGGCTACCGAGGCCATCCGGCGGCAACGGAAAGAATCCGCAAGAAGTCTATTTTTGCCGGAGACTGGAGCCCCAACGGATCAAACTGACGGAAAAACACGAGCCAAACAGGAAGTCAGGTCTCGTGAGAAAAGAAGATCCGGTGTATTTCAAAATAAAATCTGTCCGCTCACTACTTATCTGGTCTCGTTTACCGCCTGTACACGCGTGTAATGTCGGAAATGTAAACATTTCTCCATTACCAGTGACACAGGGGCACTAGTGTGTTAAAGCATCCACTTCACTGGGGAGAGTCGTTGTACTGGCAAATACGGCTTTTGTTTACAAAAACTACCTATATATGGGGCGACTTATTTGATTTGATTTGAATATTTTATTTCGAGCTAAAGAAGAAAAGAAAACACAGGAATATATATATACATAATAAAAGAAAAAAGAAAAATAATTTACATTACAGCTCGAAAAGGAGTGGGAAGAAGACAAGCTTATTGACTCCCACCCCTGTTCATAAACTTCAATAACAATAACTATAACAATAACTGACAACAGTGCATATTTCTTACCATTTTACAAAACAACTATCAACCGAGTTGGTTACATATTAACAAATGCGACACTGCATTATACCAGGTCAACATTCACAGTATCTCACACGCTCAACATTCACAGTATCTCACACGCTACAACCAGTGTATTATTTCTGTCTCCCATACAGAATTCATTACCATGTTGGCATTATCGTTGTTCTCCATCACCATTACAACCCATATAGCATTACTCTGTATCAAAGTGTTTGAATGGAACATAAAATACTCACATTTATTCATGAAGGTACAGTAATCGCAGACTGATTGATGTTCATGATAACAAGAATGATCTTACTGATATGTGTTAAAAGTGAACTCACACCAAGAGCGAAACTCACGTGCACTTCTGTTCTCGCGAGGGCCGTTTCTGTGTCTGGCGCAGCATCTGGCGCCGGAGCTGGCGGAGCCACAGTGTCAGCCGGACTCACTGTGAGTGGTAGTTTGGGGCAAACCCGGACCAGATCAGGACTGAACCCGGACCGAACCCGTACCGTAGTTAATGTGAGCCGGGGGTAACTGTGGCTGAGTCCTTTACTGTAGGTGCTGATGATGCAGCTGCGACTGAATCTTTTATTGGGGATGCAGGCGAAACCTTTGCTGGTGAGCCAGGAGCTCTTCTCATGCTCCTCTCTGCTCTCTCTTGTTGCTCAGGCCTCCACTGACTTTGCAGAGCATGGAGGAGATTTTCTGTCAGTCCACCACACTCCACCTCTGCTCAAATGTGGTCCATTTCCTTTAAACAGATCGTCGCGTTTCCAGAAAAGATTAAAGTTCTCTATGAAATACAGTCCTCTCGACTCACAGACTTTTGACAGCCATGTATTCAACTGAAACAGCCGGGAGAATTTGTTTATTCTCCCGTCGATGTTTGGGATAGGTCCACTGATGAAAATTTGTACTGCCTCTTTATCCAGACAATCAAGTCTCTCAAAAAGTTTATTAAACTTTTCTTTCAGGGCTTCAGACTCTCCGTTTTTTATGTCAACAGCACCAACATGTAAAACAAGTTTATTTATCCCAGGGTTATTTGTAATTATCTTGTTTAGAACATCTATGATGTCAGAAACTGTAGCAGACGGATAAGTGATTGTAGTAATTCTACCATTGTTGACATTGGATATGGCTCCGTCTCCAAGAAACAGGATATCTCTGGCCTTGACACTTGGCACAGTTCTTCTCTCCATCTTTGTTTTGACTTCTTGTTCTCTGTTTCTCTCTGACTTTTTCTGTTCGTTATACTCATCCTCTGAGAGAGGTGAAAATCTGTTTGTTAACTTTATTCCAGGTGCATCTTTACGAGCATGTTGTCTTTGCTTTGGCCTAGCACCAAGTTGTCTGTTAAGTTTTGGGAATGTTATGGTATCATTTAGTTTAGGTTGCAAGTATCCGTTTTTTCCGTCTTCTTACCAGGTTCCACAGGGAGCGTGTCATTAAGTCCCTTTTCCGTCTCTAAGGCAAAAATCTTGTCCCGTAGTAGGCAAATTTCTTGTTGATACATCCGACAGCTTTCACAAGGAGATGTTTGCGTTACTGCCTCAGCCATGTTGGCAAGATTGTCGTCGCTTTTTGAGAAGGAAAAAGCATAACAACATGGTTAAAAGCTCCAAAAAGTTGATTTTGCACGATATAGGACCTTTAACGATAGTGAAGCTAATCCAAACTAACCAACTAAAAAAAAAAACCATAAAACGATAGTGAAGATAATCCAAACTAACCTAACCTTAACGATAGTGAAGATAATCCAAACTAACCCTAACCTTAACGATAGTGAAGATAATCCAAACTAACCCTAACCTTAACGATAGTGAAGATAATCCAAACTAACCCTAACCTTAACGATAGTGAAGATAATCCAAACTAACCTAACCTTAACGATAGTGAAGATAATCCAAACTAACCCTAACCTTAACGATAGTGAAGATAATCCAAACTAACCCTAACCTTAACGATAGTGAAGATAATCCAAACTAACCCTAACCTTAACGATAGTGAAGATAATCCAAACTAACCATAACCTTAACGATAGTGAAGATAATCCAAACTAACCCTAACCTTAACGATAGTGAAGATAATCCAAACTAACCATAACCTTAACGATAGTGAAGATAATCCAAACTAACCATAACCTTAACGATAGTGAAGATAATCCAAACTAACCCTAACGATAGTGAAGATGATCCAAACTAACCCTATTAATCCAAACTAATACTCACCTAAACGATAGGGAAGATAATTCCAACTCTAACCTTAAAGATAGTGAAGTTTACTAAAGGCGTCTTGTATATTAGAAAAAGTTCTGAAATAGTGCAAACCTTTGCTTTTTATGTGTGAGCAGGAATTTGACCTCTCAGGGAATCAATATGCAAATGTGACCTTTCCCATCTTTGGGGGGAAAACTGTGTCCTGGCTGGGAGCGATGCTGACAGTAGGTAAAATGCTAACTACCATTCATTCTATTTCTTGTTTGTTTGTTTGGTCGGAACAGTGCATGTTAGTGAACATACATGGGACTCGACTGTATAAATGCAATGTCAGATTGTAGCCACTCAACCTGGCCTATTGTGCATGTTTTAGTAGTAGGACCATGGAGAGAACATGCAGACTCCACATAAACCTCTTGCTTGTAGTATTACTTTTACATTTGCCCTGAAACAGAGCTAGGAAGCAGTACGTTGCCCGTGTCATCTCCTTTATAGGCTAGCGTGTGTGCAGGCCGTAAACAAAAGCTTTTGGGATTTTTTTTTATTCACTAAGCTCTGCCCTGTTGGAGCCTGTTGCCATCACAGCTGCCTTGTTTGACTCTTTTCCCGTTCATTGAGACCAGTGTGTTTTAACTGTAACTCAACGAGGAAAAGTCTTAGAAGACATGTGCAAATGTGTTGCAGTAATGTGAACCAAACAAATGGACTGGACATGGGAACATGTGTACCAAAACTAAAATCTAACCTTTGATTGTGAAATACCAACAACAATTCAACCTAGACTTAAAAAAAAAGCTGAACAAATAAATGATTGTTGGAACTTGTCCTCCTTATTTTTCACTATACTGTGTCCTTATTTTCTTTACTGGTAAAGGCTTCACTAACCACGCAATCTGATCAAAGTGAACATTTCTTTATACTACAGTGCATGAATAATTATTACTCAAGTGAGTTTTTTGCCCATATTTTAAAACTCCAAACCGTATAAAACTGAAAAACTGTTGGATGTCCCAGGTGATGGCGATGTTTGTATTGAGAGGAAGTGTGCAAATCAGGTCCACGCTCTGAATCAGGTGCTGAATTATTACGCAGTTTCTTTCTCTCAAACAAAATGGGAAGAAAAAGACATCTGGCTGACCCTGAAAAGTCAAAAACTGTTGAAAGCTGGTCAGAGAGATGCAACATTCTTGAAATTTAAAAACTATCGGGATGGGATACCATCAAACGTTTTGTTGCCAACAGCCAACAAGATCGCAAAAAGCAGGTTTACAAGGAATAAACCCACAAATTATCTCTCATAGACCAGGAATCCATTATTCACCAGTTTCAGCAGCTGTATCTGACTTGAAGTGTCCAGATGTCCAAGGTGTTCAGTGCTCAGAAACATTGCTAGTGTGAGATAAGTGGGAACCCGACCCTTAATGAATGAGACATATAAACGGAAAGGTTTAGACTGGGTCAGGAATGATCTAAAGGTTTGTCTCTCTGCACCGACTGAGCACCTTGTACTTCTGGACACTTCATGGCGGTCACAGCCGCTGAAAGTGACGGCACAGGTCAATAATGGCTTTCTGGTGGATTCGCGATTAATTTTCTTCAGTATATGACAGTTACTTTGTGTTTTTCTCTGTAAACTCGCTTCTTGCGACCTTGTTGGCTGTTGGCAACCAAACGTTTGATGGTTCTGTGGTCCAGTCCATCCAAAATATTCCGTGCATAGAGCTTATCGTTCTAGCTTCATTTAAAGGAACAGGCCACCGTTTTTCCATACTGAGATGTTCTTACCTGAGCTTAGACGAGTTGATACATACCTGTCTGGTCTTTGTGCCCGTGGAAGAGCGTGGTCGCTTCTAACTTCACCCTGTTTGAAGCCATAGGGATATGCTGGGAGAGGCCAAATGCTAACAACATCTTTGGTCGTTTTGCGTGACTGAGCGCACGCACAAAGACCAGACAGGTACGCATCAACTCGTCTAAGCTCAGGTAAGAACATATCTCAGTATGGAAAAACAGTGGCCTGTTCCTTTTAAAGAGGGGGTATTATGTAAACTTTTTCAAGCTTTATATCATGTTATTATGTCATTCCCTCATTAAACACATGCCTGGAGTGTTGCCTTGGCTCATTCACATATTTTGAGTAATCAGTAAAAACTTCGACGGCAGCCATTTTAGGTGTAGCTATACCTCAGTCCTCCTAGGAACGCCCCCACCTCCTGGAGACGCCTCTGGACCTTTCGTCACCAGCCAAGCCACCAACCACTGCTCCTCAGCTCAGCAGAGCCCCCTCCCTGCACAGTAGTGTTGTTTAGATGCCACAGCAGTGTGCTGAAGGGGGCGTGTCGGAAAGCTTCTTAAAGAGACAGAGGCCTATTTCAAGACGTTCAGTACAGCCATTTTGAGAGAGCAATTTTATTCAAGGCAGTTATTTTAATTGACTGCATATACAGACCAACAGAAGGTTACGTCATCATTGTAGTATGCTATAGACTGGTGCTATGTGATTGAAAAAAGCACAATACCCCCTCTTTAAACATCTTCGTTTCTGTCCATGAACCCATTTCTCGCCACAAAGTCATGTCAAATTTGAGTTGATTTACTTTTATGATTTATTTCTAACGTGAAATACCTATAAGCTCAGGTATCTGTTAAGCGTGGACTCCCTTAGACAGACTATAATCTATAGAACTCCCGGATTTACCGCCGGCCCCCTGTCCCTGGGCACTCCGCACTCCGTAAAGCACGGCGCCCGTATCATATCTGGAAATGAAGCACATCCTCGCGGGATAAGGCGCGTGTGTGAGTGCGCGGCCGAGGCCAGTGACCCCCCTCTGTAATTAGCTTCCGCGGACCTTATATCACCGCGGCCCCAGTGGCTCGTAATAAAAGGCAGCGTTTTTATAGTTTGTGAGCTTTGGGTTTGGCTGCTCAGCGCTATCTCCTATATGTCACCGGGGCGAGAAATACTCACAAAATGAAAGTCTCGTGGATGTATATTTTACAGATCAAGGCAATTATACGCCCTGGCCCCGTTCATTAATCACGGATGAAACGGGCGGGGCTTCGGGTTAATGCGGCGCACAGTGAATCAAGTGACTTACAGCCGCTGTTCAATAAAGATACGTAAATTATAAAGACGCGAGGTTAAAGCCACACCGCTGGTTAAATGTTGGCACGTCACAAGAGCAACCAGACGGGGGGTCAAACGCGCTCCTGAAGATCCGTTTCTTCTGCAGTGGGTTATCAAAAGAAAGGCTTTGGAAGATGACGAGGGGCCCCTTTTCTCCTTCCTATTCCTACGCACTAAATCGAGTTAAAAGCCTTTTTTTTAATAGGTGGGTTTGGAGTTCTTTCTTGAAGGTGGGGAGGTCATGAGCAGGCAAGGAGCGGTTGGAGGGGCGGCGATGGAGGAGGCTCTTTCTCCCCAGGTTCGGTGCTTGGCCTTGCTGGAGAGGGACAGGAGGTCGAGGGAAAGACTTGGAGAGTGGTGGTGGAGTAGGTCAGTGAGGTATGGAGGGGCCAAATTATAGAGGGCTTTGAAAGTGATGAGGAGGACCTTGAACTGGATGTGTTCAGGGTTTCGTCCGGTGGTGGTTCTGAAGGACAAGGGTGATGCGTTCACGAGAGCGAGTGTGGGTGAGAAGGTGGGAGTTTTGGATGTATTGCAGAATTCTCAGATAAAGGTTTTATCAGTCAAACTTGTGATTTTTATCATTAGTGGGCAATGTCTGTTTGTTGGATGAAGAAAAAGTCCGTCTGAAAGCCACCGCTCCAAATGCCTTACGGAAGGAACTTCTAAAGGTGCATCCACATTTATGGAAGTGGGTAAGAGAAGGAAGGAGGAATTGGTTTGGGAAATGGCCCGAATGTGTTGAGTTGGAGGAATCTGCAGACCCAGCAGTCACAGGCCTGTCTGCTGTTTGCAACGGCTCCAGGACAGTCGTCTTTTGGATGATTGCTATAGTAAAAAGGTCCATAGTGACTACTTATAACTGTATGAGCATTAAGATAAAATAAATGAAACTAAATGAAGTGTAAATTGATTAAAATGGTAAATATGTACACTTTTTCTCAACCAGTGTTGGGGAAAACACCTTGAAATTGTAGTCACAGAAAACTACTAATAATACTTGATTTAAAATGTCCCCTCCTGGAACCGCCATCTTAACGTGGTGGAGGGGTTTGAGCCTGAATGATCCTGGAGCTCTGTTGTCGGGGTCTTCGTGCCCCTGGTAGGGTCTCCCATGGCAAACAGGTCCTAGGTGACGGGTCAGACAAAGAGCGGTTCAGAAGCCCCTTATGAGAGACCAACAGGCCCGGTTAGAACCATGAGGCCGTCCTTCTGTGGACCCACCACCTGCAGGAGGAGCCATAGGGGCTGGTGCAGCTCCAACAGCTGCCCCCACGACCCGGCAACGGACAAGTGGAAGAAAATGGATGGATAGATGGATGATTTAAAATGAATTTTAAAAAGCTGCGTTCTTCAGGACCATTATGGACTCTCTGCAGTAAAAGTAATCCAGCATTAGTTTTAACAGAACGACAGAAATTCAAAAATCATGAGCCTTATGGAATACAGAGAAAATCCACTTGGTACAAAAACCCGTCCTGATACAGCAGGGGTATAGGCAAGTTTGCCTGGTGGAGGGTCGGTTTTCTTCTTTGTCAAAAGACCAAGGGCCGGACCCTGCAATTGTAGGCCGAAGTAAAGCATCACTTTATACAAATGCCAGTGTTGTACATCATATATGGCCTACATGGGTGTTCTGCTAAGACATTTTAAAGGAGTGCTGAAAAGAACTGACAGTATTTTTCACATTTCTAGAGCACTTTAACAAACTCTCACCTGAACTGAGCACATTTTCTCCAGTTTGTCATTACCCAAATCTAAAAGCTTCTTGAAAAAGAGTCAAAAAAGCGACACCCAAGTTACAAAAACTTGACAACAAAGCAAAGAAAAAGCATCAAAGAATATGACAAGAAAAGTGACGATAACATGGCAACAACGCAACGAAAGGTCTTAGCTCAGCTTTGTAGGTCTTAGCTTTCAAATGAGAGGTTACACTGGCCTATAGGCTGTAAGCTCCAGTCGTGAAGCTTTTAGAGTTGGGTAAAGCCGAAGTTGAAGAAAATGTGCTTGGTTAAAGTGGGGGTTAAGAGGTTAAACTCAAGCTACTGTAGGTTGCAAACTTGATCTACTTTTAGTTGTAAATTGCACATATGTCCTTCATATGTATTTTCTGTTTTGTGTTGTGCTAGTACACTGCACTTATGGTAAAGCACTGTGGCCCAGCAGGTGCTGTTGCAAAGCGCTATATAAATAAAGGTTGATTGATTGATCGGTCTTGGCGGCCAGTTTTGGCCCCCGGGTTTGATGTTGCCTACCCCTGTGATGCAGAAAAATGGATGCCATTTTTCAGAACTTTGGGGGGGGAAACAATGTGTAACCCAGTGCTATCAGTCATATGAGTGCAGAAGAACCTTGGATCTTGATCTAACTCTGCAGGTGACAGGCCTTCGCACACAGTCACGTGCCCTGCCCATATTATTACTCACATTTAGGGTTTATGCTCCAACAGCCGCACATGTACATTAAACAAGTGAGTTATAGTTGAAAGAACTCAAAGCAATAAGACCATAAGATCCTCACCTTCCTTTTGATGAGGGAACAAACTAATTCAGACAGATTCACCATCATTTGTGCGTCTTACTCATCAGCCGTTTGCCTTAGCTTTGGCCTTTGATCAGAAAGTATGACTAAAACAAAGAAAAAAATCATGCTAACTGTGCCTCAGACAGAATATCTCAAAGACGCTTTATTCAGGCGAGCATAAAGCACAAACATACTGAAGTGTTTGTCGCCAATAAAAATATCCATGATGTAATAAATGGCTGTATTTATTAGGTGAAATGAAACACAGCGTGGCTTTGATTTAAACTCATTGCCGCGGGGCTCCTCTCTGCTTCGCGTGCGTGCAGCGGAGACTGTGTGACTCAGGCAGTTCCAGGTTCCTGTGGTCCAACTCCAGCCCAACAACGTGAAACTACCTACACCACACAGCCCCAGGAGACGCCAAGGAGATTCCACGACTCTGGCAGAGTCCAGGAGGCTCCGTGAGATTCTAAAAGACTCCGGAAAACCTGGGGAGACTCCGGCGGACTCTGAAGGACTTCCGTCGACCCCAGCAGTGTCCGTCAGGCAGTAACAGACTGGAGCGCTGAAAGAAACGTCAAGAGAACAGGAGGATTGAGACGACAAGGTGCACTTTGGATTCTAAACAAATATGATGTCACAAGGAATCAGTTCCACTCATTGGAGTGAAGGGTTATCAGGAGAGTCCGCGGTACTTTTGGGCGCTCAGTTGTTTCTTAAAGTGCATAAGACAGGTTTTAATCAATTTTATAATCATGACTTAGTTTGATGGATAACATCTGTTGTAATTAATAATCATAGTTTTTGTGAAGGAGCAAATTAATAAAGAAAAGTTGTGAAGAATTTATGAATTGTTTTATGTTTGTGACATAGACAGCGGGAAGTTCCATACAATTCTTACTCACTCATAGATACAGTCGGCATCGTGTCATACAAGGGGCGTGGCCTCGCCGAGGGGGAACGAAGTATGTTTAGGGAAACACCATTTTCACTCTTTTTCTAGAGTCTTTTCACAGCAGATTGTTCAATAGAAGCAAAAAAACCGCAGTCATAGCTAGCGCTAGCATATAGCATGATGCTAACATGAAGCATCATGTTAGCATTCTTCGTTATTTATGTAGTTATGGGCTGTTGAACCACTTTGCTCCTCTCCATGTCTTTGTATCTTCATTGGTTTGAAAACTTTATTCATAATTCAGCATTTGCTAAAGTAGTTTTGTTACAGAAAGTTTAGATTTTTCTCCTCTTTGTTTCCCCCTCAACTCCTTCAAACATGACCATATATGGGCGATTCCAGGGATGCCGTCTGTATCTATTTCTTATTTGATATAACATAGGTGCTAGGCAAAATAGCACCAATTGTTTACCTCTAACTATGTCACTTCCTGTCAGTGTGCAATAAGGAAGTGCAATAATGAACTGGGTAAAATATTGAGCATAATCTTAAGTATAATTGTGTTAACTATGTTTGAGCAAAAAATTATAAAATTATGTCTAATGTGTCATAAGCACTTTAAAGGCTTTAACTGGGCTTCAGCAGGAGCTTCTGTTTGAGACGTAAATAAAGTTACACAAGCGTTTGTTTCTTGTCATGAGCAAATCTTGTCATAAGTCAATCTTTGAAATAATGACTGAGGTGATGAAATCAGAAATAACTTTTGCATTGCGCTTGTCATTCATTGTGCCATAGATGCCACTGGATGCTAAAAATAAAGTGTACGGAATAAAAGGCAGTTGAGGAGAAAGAAAGAAAGCAAGAAAGGGAAGGAAAGAAGGAAGGGGAAGGGAAAAGAAGGGAGGAAGGAAGGGAGGTAGGAAGAAAGGAAAGAAGGAAAGGATGGAAGGAAGAAAAAGGAAGGAAAGGAAGGAAGGAAAGGGAAGGAAAATGAAAGAAGGAAGCTCTGGGGGAAAGAGGGCCGGTTTAATTAATAAAACTCCCAGGCTGAAATGACCTCCCAGCATGCCCCGGGTTTCACTTGGTGCTTAATAACAAAATCTCCAATCCAAGGCCTTCAGAGCTCTCGGATGGAAAAAGGAGTGTGCCGCATCATCAGAGGAGCACAGTGGCTCTAACAGACAATTGGAAACTCTTACTCCGCTCTATGTCCACAAGTGTTTTATGGTTTTTCAGATATATTTTCGGGGCAGGTTTGGCTGCAGAGACCTGGTGACCCTGCTGCAGGTGTCCATGACTGAGAGGATGGGTGAGATCTTCAAAGTACCGACAATAGTGTACGAATAAGGATTCACTCCACAGTTAATCCTTAGTCTTTCTACAAGCCAGCAGAGGCCTGTTTGAGTAAATATTGTCTTCATGTCATTAGGGCTTTGCGGCATGTTCAACAAAAGCATGAAATCGTTAATAGCCAGAGGTATTCATGTCATGTGTGTCCTTTAAAAGATGATGACAACCTTTGATGATCAGACGATGGAATTATGTCGATGGTGCAGCTAATATAAATTAGAGTTTCATAATTTTCAAGCAAAGAACATCACTTTGTTTTCTCATGATACTGTACATGCAAACACATCAAACTCACAGGACCAAGTCACTTAGAGATTATTATCATCACTTTCTGGAACGTGAACACAACCGATATTAAACTAGGTACAGACGGCAGCGCCACAAGGGGGAAGAAAACCTGTCATTGGAATCACAAATGATTACTCTATTTTGCCGTTTTCTGGCGGACTATAAACATATTTATCACCCACCACCACCCACATAAAGTCAATCCAAAATTAGGTCCATATGGATGTTTTGTTTTGGGGTTTTTTCACAGCAGTTTGCTCAGTAGAAGCTCAAAGATATTTAATAAAACTAGACAGGACATGGCGCTCGTCGACATGGACGTGGCAGCTATTTTGTAACTGGCCGGCGAGGCTAACCCCTGTAGCCACCAGTGCAAAACCAGGAGCAACATTTTCATTGATCCAACGGCAGAATGTGAGACACACTCATTGTTTGATTGGTTTATTACTTCCAAGTCTAGTATCTCAGTCAGGATCAGGTCATTTCTTTAAAATGTCTTGTATTTTTAGTCGTGTTGTTTAGCCGTATTAGCGTTGGTTTCTCCATTCATTCCAGGGTTCAGTGTTAGCATATCACTGTCCCATGTTCAAGGAATATTGGTCATGTGGTGTTAAAAAATACACAAATACTGTTTTAAAGTAGGAAACAAAATGTTATATTTGATATAAAAACCAAGGCGCTTTACAGTAAAGAACCAGTCACCCATTCATCACACTCTCATTCATACACCAGACACTGGAGGCAAGTAGGGTGAAGTGCCTTGCCCAAGGACACAACAACAGTGTGCATTTGCAGGAGCTGGGATTCAAACCTGCAACCTTCCGATCACGAAACGACCTGCTCTACCAACTGCGCCACCATCGCCATGAACACATGGAGCTAAAGTCTCTGCCTCCTATAAAACTGGAATAACCTTTGAAAAAACAGATCTGACATAAGGTCAGTCACAATGATCAAAGAGTCATGAAATAACTCAAATTAGAAATAAACATTATGATTGAAATAAGTGGTGTTTCACTGGGTTGGAAGAGCCAGTGACAAGATGGCCGCCAGTACTGACATTTTGTTCCAACGTATTACTATGACCATGTCCCATCTACTTTTATTAACCTCCTAACCGAGCGCATGTTCTCCAGTTCGGCTTTACCCAAATCTTTCTTGTTGATTTTTTGTGGCTTTTTCATCACTCTTTAGTTTGTGTTTTGTCATTTTCTTATTGTGTTACTGTTGCTTTTCCTGCAGGTTTTTGGTGCTCTTTTGCCACTCTTTTGGTTCATGTGAGGGTTAAGAGGTTAAAGATCTTTGGTTTATGGGCTGTTGAACCACTTTGCTCCTCTCCCTGTCTCTGTGTCTTTATTTAGTAGAAAAAATATATTCATAATCATGGCTATTGTGGTAACTATGGTAATGTGAACTGCATTTGTAGAGTCTGTGTTCCACACTGTTTTACTGCATACTGTTTGTACATCCGTGCCATGTTTCTGTGGAGGTTCAGTGGATTTTTTACTGCAGAGGGTCCATATGAGACATGAAGGACCCAGGTATTTTTTTTAAGTAAAAAAACAAAATATGAGCAATTTTGAGACCTAAACTGCAAGCATAAAACGCGCTCAACTCACTAAATGCCCTCTGACTGAGTGCTAATTCCAAAGAACAATCTAGAAATTGAAAAGGGACAGCACTCCTAGTCCATTTTCTATTTCTATTTTGAGACCTAGACATTTCTTCTTCTGAAACACTGAAGGCAAGGCAAAGCAACTTTATTTATACCGCACATTTCATACACAAGGCAACTCAATGCGCCTTACTAAAGAAGATATGCAAAATTACAATCAGGTTGAGTTAAGGTAAAGCACATATATAGAAACATCAAGACATGGGAAATACACAGCACACGAGGTCACGTGCAGAATTTTTTCTTGGGGAGGGGAAGGACGACCGGCCATTGACCGGGGGCGGGCCAGAGGAAACGTGTTGAGGCAGACGTAGAACGACGGGGGCGTGGTTAGGGAGGGGGTATGTGTGTGTGCGGTTATTTACAGTCTGAAAGTCAGTGTTTTGCAAAATATGACCCAGAGAGCTCAGTCCTTATCAGGTTTAGCTCCGTGGTTTGGCCTTGAAGAGAAGTGTCAGGCACCAAGAGCCACCCACATCTGCAGCACAGTGGAGGCCTCACAAGAGGAGCTACAGGAAACAAAAGAGGGACAAACGAGGAGGTGTCCGGGCAAGACTCACAGCTAAGCCACGCAAGCCTTCTATCCCTACTATTGTTTAGGCTAATGTTCGTTCACTGGAGAAAAAGACAGATTATATTCGTTGGCTAAGCTCTTCCCAGTAGATGGTGAAAGACTGTTGTGGGGCGGAGGGAGCTGCGCAGGAGGGAGAGGAAGGAGGAGGTGGAGCTGACCAGTGCAGGACACCACGCTCTGAAACAGGGACAAAGCCAGGAGGCACTGTACCGTTTCAGAGGAGACTGAAGACAATAGTTCAGCTTTACTCAAATCTAAAAGCTTGGAGCTTACAGCCTAAAGGCCAATGTAACGCCTCATTTGAGGGCTTTTGTCTCGTTTGTCACTTTTTTGTTGAATTTTTTGTCTGTGTTTTGTTGTGATGCTTTTTTGGCTGCATTTACGTCTCATTTTTGTCTCTATTTTAGATTTGGGTAAAAAAAAAGTCAAAATTCTGGCTCTTAATATCTCTGTAACGGCTGGACCAATCCACATGAAAAAAAAACTGTCCCTAAGGTTTTCCCTCAGCGCATACGTATGAACTAAGGTCACATGACTGTCCAAAACGATGAAAGGACTTTCATTATTAGACGAATGTGGCAAGTTTATGACTCCACTCACTTCCAAATAATGATCCTTCCAAATTCGTTGACTCCTGCTCCGACTCAAATTATGACATGACATTCTAGTCGGTGCAATGTCAGCGCTGCAGAAGAACCGACCCTCCAGCCCGACCAGGCCGGACCAGATGAAAACTCTTCCCTGGCCGAGGCATAAATCCCCCTGACATCCTTTCTTCGCGCTGACCTCCGCAGCCAAAGCGGGGTCAGCGTTACAGGCAGACACACTCAGCTCCCTGTGTCGTCCCCAGCGCGGCCCGGGATCAGCTCCAGAAACCCGCCATACTGTTCGCATTTAAGAATCAAAAGAGCTGTCTGAGCGCGGCCAAACGTTTAACGCAACCCAGAGATCATTACGGAAGATTTACAAATAATACGTCTTTGAGAATCGGGCCAGGGAAACCGTCGGACACGAATAATCACCTGCCTGACTTTTTTTTTTTTTTTTCTCCGTCTGTGCGTTTTTCGGGGTCTGGGGGCCTCTGCTTACAATCAAGCGATGGGAGCGCATGTGACCGCGGAGGCCGGCGGGAGGTCAGGCCGCGCTCCTAAATCATATCTAACAAGAGAAATCCCTTCACCGCCCGAGCTCCGGGTCCTGGGCCTAATGAATACCCCACTGTGCGAGCCCCGAAACACGCACGCAACGCACGCGGCGGCCATCTTGCGCTGCCAAGGTTCGCCGTTTCCATGGAAGAATGGAATCTTTGACAGATTTTTTTTTTTTTTTTTTATGAAGAGAAGGGTTCGAATGGATTTCAACTGCGAAGAGAGACCAACTTTCTCTGTCCCTTTGTTAGGCAGGTTTTCAGGGGTAATCGGGAGAGTTGGGACGTTTCCCAGTGGGCCACAGCAGCACTCTTGAACCGAAGAAAAGAATTAAAAGGCCAACACATGTACGCATTTGTAGGAACAGGCCCAGATAGCTAACGCCATTAGCTGTGGTTTCCTATGGCCGAAGCAGCTATAGTTGTTTTCTGCCACACACTGTTTATGTACAGTGTGGAAACGATTTTATTTTTTACGTGTTGGTTGTAGTGATGGAATTTGCGGCTCTTTTCTGGGAGCCGGGTCTTTGGGATCCAACAATGGCCGCTGGCTGCTCTGCTTTGCGACGACGACACTGGAGACCGCCATTGCTGTAGTACCTCCATAGCCACTAGTCCTCCATTGGAATGCATTGCACTTTAGACACGTTAAAAACAACTTTAATGCCCGGTGCCTAATTTTTTGGAACTGTCTACAGCTAGATATTCCTCCTGTGATTACGCTGGGTTAGACACAATCAGAGGCACCGCGCTGGTTATCGTAAGATAGATTTTAGAAATCTCCTACTTAACGGAGGTCTGACTGTTAGCATTGGAGCTGCGCGAGCTACACGTCACGCAAGGGCCGAGTCTACAGTGAAGATCCAGCCCTTATGCCCTTATTAGGAACATGCTTCGTTAGAGCTGGGGAGGAGGAGCCTGTAAATCCGCCATGATTTCCCCTCGAACGTGGTCATTATGGTAAACGGGGAGGAGTGAGTATTAACGGTCTATTAATAATATGTCTATGGTTTCAAAGAGAAGTTCAAAAGATTATACATCCAATTACACAATGGAGATGATTTTTTTCACTCACACTTGGCTGTAAATACTGTTTAAGTGGTGCTAGCCCGCAGTTAGCTTTGCCCGTTAGCCTGTTAGCGTCTTCTTCGTGATTCTATTCATCCCATTAACACTTGCATTAGGGACTACGAAAAGGATTTATTCAAGTAAACAAGTTACTTAGTACTGCTTTAATACTCAGTAATATGGTGACAGTTTATTTTTTATTCTTGCTGCATATTTTATTGTTGTTTACGTAATTGTTTTTGATTTCATGTTGTCTGTTTTTACTGTAAAGCACTTTGGTCACCTTGAGTGTTGTAAAGGGCTTTATAAATTAATTTTGATTGATTGATTGATTGATTTTTTTTTTTTTAAAGTAAACCAAAGGCATCAGTGACCCACGTGTAATAACGGGACAGATAGGATATTTGTATAGCGTGGTGTTAAGCTGGAGTGTTGCGGAGCTGGCAAACATCTTACCTCTTACCCCCCTTAACCGAGTACATTTTCTCCAGTTTGGCTTTACCCAAATCGAAAAGCTCCTCGACTGGAGAGCAACAGTGTAATGCCTCATTTGAAAGCTAAGGCCGACAAAAGTGACAGTAACTTTTTTTGTCACGTCGTCACCGTGTTTTGTCACTTATTGTCGCTTTTTTTTTCACATTTTTTGTAAGGTTTTTGATTTGGGTAATGCCATACTGGAGAAAATGTGCTCAGTTCAGGTGGGGGTTAAGAGGTTAATGCACATCCACTCCCTCTCATCATTTTCCACATTTCTTGACATTGAAAATAAAAAGATTAAATAAAGGTCAGATACATTCTACACACCTCAATTTTGTACAATAAGCGAAGTGGTAATCTCGTAGTGCGCATGCGCAGCGCTTCCGGTCAAAGGTCAAACGGGATAACAGCGCTGTCCCCCAGTAAACCCAATGTAAAATATGCATGAATAAAGATTGTTTTACAGGCATCAAAACTGTGGTACATTAATTAACAGATCATCAAAAATATATCCAGGGTGAGAGTATCTGTGCTTCCACGAACATTTTGGTCAAATATATTAGTTTTAATTTCCAAATGCAGGTGGCGCAAGCTAAATTAAATGTCGACTTATTGGGTGGGGAGATTCTTTCCTGAAAATCACACACTATATATGAATTGTAATATAGAAAAGCAGAAAGTAAGTCATCTTTACTTTTATACATGAACATGTTTTCTCTCAGCCTTGTATGGGGGGAGGAGGGATTATGAAGATTGTGTATGAAGGAAACGCTAAATGGCATAATGCCTAGAAGTTGAATAAAGTCATGCAGCATAGAACACAATAATGCAAAACATGTGCAATAGCACCTTAAATGCGTCCTGTTCAATGATCACATGCTTTTTATGTAATTTGTTGGATCTTTTCTGATAACGCACTTGGCCTTAAAGAAACTGTACTTCGTACTGTACTTGGCACTGAAGTAAACATTTCCCTCACCATCCAAATGTATAGAAACTGAAAGCTTTTCCTTGTTAATAATCCGACAGAATCAGAATCAGAATTGGTTTTATTGACATTGAACAGGTTCACAAAGTAGGAATTTTCTTCAGAGCAATCGTGCAAAATGAAACATAAAACGTAAATAATAAACTATAAAACTTTAAAAGGGCATAAAGTAGATAAAAATAAAATGTGATAAAAAACAATCCGTCTCCTCAAGCCCCAGTCATGGACTACAGTAAAGTGGCCCTACACTTCCATGATGATAGCACATGATGCTATTTTCACCGATGTCACGGCACAAGCACATCGTAGATCAGCAGCAAACTCCATCTATCTCCACGACCCTTTTCACTGAAGGAATTTTCAAAGGATCTACCAGAGTTTCTCCGTCTTGTGTCTGCCACCAACAAGTCCTCTAGCCTCTTAGCGATAGCCCGGGTTTCCACACAAATAACTTCAAATTAGCAATTGTCCATCGTCTAAAAACAGAACGACGCATCTCTGTATCCTCCACCTGAGCCTCTCACTCAGTTTAGTAAGTAGTAGTAATATCATACAAACATATAACAAATCATAAACTACATTTATCTGCACTCTCTCTCGTCTTCGTATATGCTTCTGCGCTGTCAAAACATACTTCCATACTTGCGCCAATTGAGATTACGACTTTGCTTATTCCGATTTTTTTCCGACGTCGATATTTGATAAATCAGTCATGTCTCGGCCGTTATAAACAGCAGCTCAGACTCCTGCTAAAGTCTATAGATTGGAAATCCTTAAGATCAGGTCCAAACGCTCGGACCGTTTAGGTAACACTTCTAATTCAGCCGTGGCTGTTTTGAACATTTTAAGCGGCCTGGATTACCGTATTACTCATGCTCTGTCCGGATTGGTTCCCGGGCCATTGCCGTGTAAACAGTGGGGATTTGTCCCGCAGAGGAAGTAGCGGCGAGGGCATCTTTTGTTGACGACAAAACGGCCCAATAAAACGTCATAAACGCGGCGACGTCAGCACCTCCTCCACTTCCGCCGCTTCCTCCCACTGGCAATAAATGCTGCGACTATTACCCCCCACCGTAAACGCACCATGTGGGGCAGAGGGAAAGGGAGGGGAAGGGAGGGGGTCTATATTTATTCTCAATAGAAATTATTGTTAAAAAGATCTGGAAGTATACAGTATCTCTAATAAGTCTTAAATAAAGCTAAACCTATTTATCGCACTGATCATATTTCACAAATTTAAGGTCAGACACAATGGGGGAAAATTCACTTGTATTCAATTGTAGGTTTTTGCTGTAGATTACAAACATAAATGAGTCACTCCTGTCAAAAATGTCAGTATGAACATAAAATATCATTTGTTAGCTGTCGAATCCTGGACCTGATTTAAATTGAACGTTCCATCCCCATACAAATTTATTTATTTATTGGTTTATTAAAGGACAAGATCGCGAATACAAGCGGCCGAAATGAGTTTCCTTCGCAGGGTGGCTGGGCGCACCCTCCGAGATCGGGTGAGGAGCTCAGTTACCCGGGAGGAGCTCGGGGTAGAGTCGCTGCTCCTTCACGTCGAAAGGAGCCAGCTGAGGTGGCTAGGGCATCTGTTTCGGATGCCTCCTGGTCGCCTCCCTCGGGAGGTGTTCCAGGCATGTCCTATTGGGAGGAGGCCTCGTGGAAGGCCCAGGACACGCTGGTGGGACTATGTCTCCGAGCTGGCCTGGTGTCGCCTTGGGGTCCCCCAGAACAGCTGGAGGAGGTGTGCGTGGATCGGGAAGTCTGGGCATCTCTGCTGAGACTGCTGCCTCCGCGACCCGGCCCCGGATAAAGCGGAAGAAAATGGATGGATGGATGGTTTATTTGGTCGGGACAGTGCATTTTAATGAACATACTTGGGTCTCATGCATGTAAACAAGCCACACAGGATTGTAGCCTTGGGCTAATTTGCATCCGCTGTCCCCCATGTGCACTCTCAAACACACTCTCATTCATCCTGGCCTATTGTACATGTTTTTAGTGGTAGGGGAAACCGGAGTACCCGGAGGAAACCTACGCAGACACAGGGAGAACATGCAAACTCCACACAGAAAGGCCCCGTCCAGGTGGGAATCGAACCCAGGACTTTCTAGCTGTGAAGCACGAGCTCTAACCGCTGTGCTACCGTGCCACCAAATGAATGGAGAAGACAGGCGCAATACTAAAGTATGGCGAGGTATGTTTGGTCTTTTTCATGGCATATATGATATTTTCTGAGGTTTCTTTAACAGATTGTAAGTTGAGGTTTAGTGGCCACCGGATGTGTATCTGACCCCACAAAAAGCAGAAACTTAACTCAATGTGACTTAGCATTTAGCTCAGAGAGCTCTTTTACACGCTAATATCATATTTAAAGTAAAATCTCCAAAGGTCTGTACATTCATTAGTGACTTCTAATGTGGACAACAGCTGAAATCATCTGGATCGTTTAGCGATAGTTTGAGACTAATGCTAACGGAGTCTCCCGGACTAGCCTACTTGCTAACTGTCTGCATATGTTAGCTTCGAACGCCACTTCTCCTTTTCATTTATATGAGCGTGAAAGCTATCCATTATTATGTTGTTATTATTCATACAAAGGTTCATTGATCTTTGAGGAATGATTGTTGGTCAAGCTCAGGTTCATACTGTTTAGTAACTTTTCAATATATATTTTTTTTTTATATACACAGCCCCATTCCATACATACAGTAAAGGAACCAAGGATTAATGGCGGTTCAGGCCTAGTTTGATCTGGCCTTTTTTATGTTATGAAGTATATGATACCACATGCTGAGCACAAAAAAGATTTGGAACACGTCAACCTCTAGTATTTCTTAAGAATGACCAAAAATAATAATTTGACATCATTAAAAAGTGGGTATGATGCTTTTGCAGGTACTTTGGTAATAATCTCACACACAGCTTTATGCACTTTGCTGGTTAGAAAATGCAATATTGATCCAAAACAGCTGAAGCAAAATATCCAGCCGTTTCACTTCCTGGTTACTATCAGCCCCGCCCACCCACTTCCTCTTGCTCCCCTACACTGTGCAGCTGTTTCAATGAAAAGGGGAAAGGGGGAAGCTCCAGACCTCCACAGGAAATGACATCACCTCCACTTTTTTTTATGTGATAACTTTTGACCTTACAACACAACAGAGAGCAGCAATAATACTTTTTTATGCCATTTAGATTATTGTTATGAAGATTTTACACTATGCTTTTAGCAATTTAAACGGTCAGTCATTCCTTTAGACAACTTTCTCATGCGGATGTATTTGTTTATGGTGTATTGTTGTGGGGGAATTTTTATGTTTTACTTTGTTACGACACCAAAGCACCCGAACACAATGCACTCATAATTTCAAGCGGAAAGGATCGTTTTTTACCAGAGCACATGAAGGCAGCATAAGAACAGTTATTGGGGGAAGATTCTAAGATCACTCAAAGATGCGCTAGTGGCTCAAAACACAGCTCCAGGTCTGATTTTGACGAGAGAACAACACTGCTTTAAATGGTCGATTTTGCATAATGTTGTTTGTTTGTTTTGTTTTGTTTTTTTTGTTTTTTTTTGCTTTAGAATACCTGTGGAGGTTTAGTCAACTTTGCCCGCAGTCAATGCTGTGATCCTGGCTGGGACAGGGAGGTAGGGCATCTGACGCAAAGACACAATAACCCTGAGTAAAACCTTTCGATGCGATGAGGAGCTGAGGAGGAAGTATGCCGTGTGGTTTATATTTAGAAAGACACAGGGTTTGAGCTTGTGGTTTAAATGTGTGTGGAAGATGTTCTGCCGGGTCATGTGCTGCGCATCTGGACAGAGAGGGGAGGGAGGGAGGGGGGGAGGGAGAGAGAAAGAGAGAGAGAGAGAGAGAGAGAGAGAGGATGAAAGGAGGGAGAAGGGAGGGTGTGGAGAGAGAGAGAGAGGGGGAGAGAGAGAGAGAGGGAGGGAGGGAGAGAGAGAGAGAGAGAGAGAGAGAGGGAGAGAGAGAGAGAGGAGGGAGGGAGAGAGAGAGAGAGAGAGAGGGAGGGAGGGAGGGAGAGAGAGAGAGAGAGAAAGAGGGGATGAAAGGAGGGAGAATGGAGGGAGTGGAGAGGCAGAGAGGGAGGGAGGAAAGGGGGAGAGAGAGAGGTGAAAGAGAGAGAGGGGAGGAAGAGAGAGAAGGAAAGAGGGAGAGAGAGAAGGAAAGGGGGAGGGAGGGGGAGGGAGAGAGGTGAGAGAGAGGGGGGAGGAAGAGAGAGAATGAAAGAGGGAGAGAGAGAGTAAGAGGCGGAGAGAAAGGGGGAGGAAGAGAGGGAGGGAGAGAAGGAAAGGGGGAGGGAGGGGAGGAAGAGAGAGAATGAAAGAGGGAGAGGGGAGGGAGAGAGGGAGGGAGGGAAGGAGGGAGAAGGGAGGGAGTGGAGAGAGAGAGGGGGAGGAAAGGGGGAGAGAGAGAGGCGAGGGAGGGGGAGAGGAAGGGGGAGGGAGAGAGGGGAGGAAGAGAGAGAGAGGGGAGGAAGAGAGAGAGAGGGGAGGAAGAGAGCAATGAAGGGAAGAGGGGAGGGAGAGAGAGAGAGAGAGAGAGAGGATGAAAGGAGGGAGAAGGGAAGGAGTGGAGAGAGACAGAGAAAGAGAGGGAGGGAGGAAAAAGGGAGAGAGAGAGGAAGAGGTGGAGAGAGAGGGGAGGAAGAGAGAGAGGGAGGAAGAGAAGGAAAGGGGGAGGGAGCGATAAGGAGAGAGGGGGAGTAAGAGAGGGAGGGAGGGAGAGAGAGAGAGAGGAAAAGGCGGAGAGAGAGAGAGAGAGAGAGAGAGAGAGAGGGCAGATGGAGAGAATGAAAGGGGGAGGGAGGGAAACAGAGGGGGGGGAAAGAGGGAGGAAGAGAAAGGGTAAAGAGAGAGAGGAGGAAGAGAGGGAGGCGGAGAGAGGGAGAATGTAGGAGGGGAGGGAAAGAGAGAATGATTGTGCATGTTGTTCAGTGCCTTTGAATCATATTACTGACTGTCATGTTTGGCCAAACTAAATAAAAGAGCCACAATGGAGTTTAGAGTTTGACTCGTGCTGACGTTTTGAGTCCGCTCTTTCAGCGTGACCGCCTCTCGTGTTAAAACGTGTGAGCAGCTCAAATCTTTACATGTCTAACTTGAACTACATCCTATGGGTTGAGTTTGCTGAATGTGATGATGTCACGATGTCTGGTGGACACAGGTGCCAAGACAACTCTACGGGAGAGACAACCGTTTCTGAGAGAAATCTCCAAACAGAAAATTGACAGATGGTGAAAAATCCGTATTTTGACAGTTACCATAGTTACCACCAGAGGATTCTTAGCTGCCCAACACCTCAGTTCAGACTCTTGACAATACAGTGCCTTCCGAAAGTACTAATACACCTTGAACCTTTGTACATTTTGTCATGTTTACAACCCTAAACGTAGATTATATTTTTGAATTTTTTACTGAAAGTTCACACACAAGTAACAGACAACTGTGAAGTGAAAGCAAAATGATACATGATTCTGTTATTTTTCAAAAAATAGAAAAGTGAAAAGTGGGGCGTGCATAAGTATTCATACAGCATTTTTCTGAGAGCATTAAATTGCCTTTATAACATTCCTAATGACTGCAGAATGTTCACACCTTGCCCTAACCATTGAGTCCACCTATGCGTAATCTACTCTCAGTAGTTGTGTGTGTGCATGCTGTGTTCCTGCTCTTGTGTCTTGTACTTTGTAACATGCTCCCTGTACTAGTGTGATTTGATCAATTGTTTTTATTTCAATGATGTCGGGGGTGGGCGCTTATAAGCTTTTGCTTCAGCCCACTCCTTTTGAGCAGAATTTTTAACTGCTCAAATAAACTAATAAACTAAACTAAACTAAGTATAATTCCAGCTGTTCTGTGAGGGCCTCAGAGCTATGGTCAGAGTGTACTGGTCACTAAAAAACATCATGAAGGCCAAGGAGCACACCAGAGAGGTCAGGGATAAAGTTGTGGAGAAGTTTAAAGCAGCGTTAAGTTATACAAAGATTTCCCAAGATTTGAACATCTCACGGAGCACTGTTCAATCCATTATTCGGAAATGGAAAGAGTATAGCACCACTGCGAACTTACCAAGACACGGCCGACCACCTAAACTAACAGACCGAACAAGGAGAGCACTGGTTAGAAATGCAACCAAGTGCCCCAAGATAACTCTGGAGGAGCTGTGACGTACTGCCGCTGAGCTGGGGGAATCTGTACATGGGACAACTATAAGTCGTACTCTACACAAATCTGGCCTTCATGGACGAGTGGCAAGAAGAAAGCCATTATTAAAAGGAGGCCATAAGAAATCCCGTTTGAAGTTTGCTAGAAGTCATATGGAGGACACAGCTACCATGTGGAAGAAGGTGCTTTGGTCAGATGAGACAAAATTGAACTTTTTGGCTCAAATGCAAAACGTTATGTATGGCACAAACCTAACACTGCTCATCGTCCTGAGTGCACCATCCCCAGTGTCAAATATGGTGGAGGGAGCATCATGCTATGGGGCTGCTTTTCCTCAGCGGGGACTGGGAAGATTGTAAGAATAGTTGGGAAGATGGATGGAGCCAAAGACAGAGACATTTTGGAGGAAAACCTGTTGGAGTCAGCAAGAGAATTGAGGCTGGGGCGGAGATTCACCTTCCAGCAGGACAATGACCCTAAACACAAAGCTAAATCTACAATGGAATGGTTTAAAAACAAACATATTAATGTGTTAGAATGGCCCAGTCAAAGTCCTGACCTAAATCCTATTGAAAATCTGTGGAAAGACCTGAAAACTGCTGTTCACAAACGCTCTCCTTCTAATGTGACAGAGCTTGAGTTGTTTTGTAAAGAGGAATGGGCTAAAATGTCAGTCTCTAGATGTGCAAACCTTGTAGAGTCATACCCCAGAAGACTTGCTGCTGTTATTGCAGCAAAAGGGGGTTCCACAAAGTATTAAGTCATGCTGTATGAATACTTATGCACGCCCCGCTTTTCACTTTTCTATTTTTTGTAAAATAACAGAAGCATGTATCATTTTGCTTTCACTTCACAGTTGTCTGTTACTTGTGTGTGGACTTTCAGTAAAAGAATCAAAATAAAATCTTTATGTTTATGGTTGTAAACATGACAAAATGTGCAAAAGTTCAAGGTGTATTAGTACTTTCGAGAGGCACTGTACATGACAATACACATATTATATCAAACCACCTTTATCCGTAATGAAATCCTCTATTTAGCGCACACATAAGATCTTTTTCTTAAAGTGCATATGACATGTCATTCTTAAACACTTAACCTTAACAGAGCATTTTCTCCAGTTTGGCTTTACCCAAATCTAAAAGCTTCTCGAACAAAGTGCAAAAATAGCGACAGAAACGAGGATGGAAACGCAACAAAAAAAACTGAGAAAAAAGCAACAAAAGAGCGACAAAAACACAATAAACAAGCAACAACAAAAAGATAAAGGTAAAAGTGATGAAAGAAGCAAAAGAGGAGCCAGAAAGGAGCGGCAAAAAAGAGACAACGCAGTTAAAAAGTGAGAAAACAAGACGAAAAACACGACAAAAAAAGGTGATGAAGAAAGCAAAGGAAATGACAAAAACACGACAAAAAACTGTGAAAACAAGACAACAACAAAAAAACGATCAAACCAGACAAAAACGCTTCAAAAATGGTACAAAAACATGGCGACGACGCAACAAAAAAGTCACAATCAGTTTTATAGGCCTTAGCTTTCAAATGAGGCATCATTCTGGCCTATAGAAGCTTTTAGATTTGGGTGAAGCTGAACTGGAGAAAATGCACTCGGTTAAGGTTAGGAGGTTAATATAATAAGCTTTCACCTGGATTTATTTTATTTATTTTTTTAATTCACTAAAAACAGCTTATTTTGAAATCCCCCTCTGAAAGTCTTTGTAACTAATAGGATATATCAACAAAATAAAACCATACATTTAAACCTGGCTCTACACATTATTTACATTTTGTCGCAAAAAAATATTGGCAATTTTGGCCATTCTTATGCAAAGAATGTCTTTTCTCATATATCAGTAATGTTCAGCAAAAGTTTCAAATTGATATGTTAGACCGGAACTCGCGCTGGAGTCCTCATGTTGACTGTCTAACACAACATTCAGATTTGCTTACCCTGACTGACTCGGTCTCTTATAAACCCAAGTCTTATTCTGGGCCTGACACACTCATTCACCTCATGGTCAGGAGTCTCGTCGCATTCCCCATGTCCTCCACCAGGCGCCGCTGCAGGACCAGGATCATCTCCTGCCCACTGCCTGACCGTCCCCGGGGCCCGAGGATTTGGACGTGGCCGGGAGGGGGGAGGGCCAGACAGTTTCCCCATGGCCCGGCGGCACGGTCTCCCGAACACTCGCCAGCGCTGAAATGACATGGGGAATTGCACAAAGATGCTTTTGTTGTTGTTGTTGATGTTGTTGTGTTTTATATATATTTCGATAGCCAACTATTTTATGTGTAAATAGCGTAAATGTGGAATGTTTGACTCCCAGATATAGTTTGTATTCATGCTACTGTATTTCCACTTGACATCATTACCTCCAATCCCATTTTATTTTTTGTTTTATTTATTTCTGCTTAAACCCAATTTTCTATTGAATTTCTTTCGTTGTGTACTCTGTTTGTTTTGTTACTATTTTGCGTTTTTTTGTTTTGTTTTTTTGCTTTATTTTGTTTAGTATCTTTTACCTGCTCCCTTGTTGATATCTTTTTGCCATTACGTTTGGCAGAACATTAATAATATGGAAATCTTACAAAGACACATCTAGCCAGGCCGTGTATGGGCTGCGCTATTTTAAGTTTATGCTGGTTTAGGAAATGAGTATAGGCTTTTCTCTTTTGTTCAATTCACGTAAACAATCTCCACGAACAACAAGAGCCGTGCTATAACGTGACGTAAAATTCATTATTTTTTTCCGACGATTACACTCTCATATAGAACCACAAAAGCCTCCATTTCTGCAGGTCACGAAATGCACGTTACGTTTTCGTCATTAGAGTCAATGTGCCAATTGCAGACTTCCATATAGGCAAGGCAAGGCAAGGCAAGGCAAGTTTATTTGTAGAGCACAATTCATACACGAGGCAATTCAAAGTGCTTCACAGTTGCAGAAAAAATTACAAGAAAACAGTTAAAATCAATCAATAAAACAACAACACAAAGTTAATCAATTACAGTAAAAGTCAAGAGTGCAGATAAAATACTTTCAGTTTTCATATGCACGGGTAAAAAGAGCTGTTTTCAGCCTGGATTTGAACATTGTCAGAGTTGAGGCCTGTCTCACATCCTCATGAAGACTGTTCCAGATTTTAGCTGCATGAAACTGAAACGCAGCCTCACCGTGTTTATTATTGACTCTGGGAACCACCAGGAGACCCCTCCCTGAAGTTCTCAGGGCCCGAGATGGTTCATACGGCTCTAACATGTCAGAGATGTACTTTGGTGCTAAACCATGAAAAGACTTGTACACAAGCAGAGCTGTTTTAAATTCTATTCTCTGAGTGACAGGAAGCCAGTGCAGAGACCGGAGCACTGGACTAATGTGGTCGTATTTCCTGGTTTTTGTCAGGACTCGAGCAGCAGCGTTCTGGATGTACTGCAGCTGTCTAACAGCTCGTTTAGACAGGCCAGTGAGCAGGCCGTTACAGTAGTCTAACCTGCTAGAGACAAATGCATGGATGAGTCTCTCTAAGTCTGGTTTTGACACTATTCCTCTGATCTTAGCAATGTTCTTCAGATGGTAAAAAGCTGATGATGTTATTGCTTTGATGTGGCTGTTTAAGTTCAGGTCTGAGTCCATGATTACTCCTAGATTTCTAACCTGATTTTTGGTTTTAGAGCAAGAGACTCAAGGTGACTGATAACACTTTGTCTTTGTGTCTGTGGGCCAAAGACAATGATTTCAGTTTTGTCTGAATTTAGTTGGAGAAAGTTGTTTTGCATCCACAAACTGATCTATAAAGGCCATTTCCTGTGCGAATTGTATAGGCTACATTTTGAAATAATGCCCCAAATCCATTTGACTGGATTTGTAAACAGGATCAGAAAAATAAAATGTATATTGAACATTTCGGGACAAAACAATATTCAGTTGAAGACGTAAATTCAAGCCGTTTTTAATCGCACACACACACACGTTAAACCAAATACACACTTTACGAATAAATATGAAAATCAATGTAGTACTTCGATTTAGTGTTTTTTTTTTCCTCATGTGTATGAAATCTAAATTGTAGACGTGAATAGAAAATAGGCACACACAAATAAAAATCCGGAGTGTGTGTGTGTGTGTGTGTGTGTGTGTGTGTGTGTGTGTGTGTGTGTGTGTGTGCGTGTGTGTGTGTGTGTGTGAGACAGCCAAATATGTAGACCAAAAGTCGCCATTGCGCACGCAGCTTACACACACACACACACACCGCTTCTCTCATCACGTTCATGCGCACTTGGAAAAACTCATAGGAATGTTTTTTGTGCGAGTCAAGATTTTAGACAGACTTTCTATGGCCGTGTGTGTGTGTGTGTGTGTGTGTGTGTGTGTGTGTGTGTGTGTGTGTGTGTGTGTGTGTGTGTGTGTGTGTGTGTGGTGTGTGTGTGTGTGTGTGTGTGTGTGTGTGTGTGTTGGTGTTTTCATATCCGTCACGAGGCCACGAAAACGCCTTTCATCGCGTCTCTCAATTTCAAACAAATATCCGAGTGTGTGAGCGCGCGTGGGTACATTTGGGGAAGGTTACAGCGCGCGCACATGCGAAACATATTTTTCGATATGGTTGCTATAAGCCTGGTTCTTGTTTCTTTACGTCTGTAAAGTTGAGAACCATTTGACCGTGTTGTTTACGCGCAGAGGTCCCGGTTTTGCTTCGTAATACATCAATCCAATAATCTACTTAAATATAAAGGAGTGTATTTTAAAATGACACACAAAAAGTAATATCTAAAATTCAAAAACAGCGACAGATATTCGCAAAAATGTGTCATTTGGATTGCATTACGCACATAATGTCACCCTTTCCCCCAAAACCAAACAATCTAAACATTGCAAAAATTCGACACTGGCGTATAATGTGACATGAAACACGCTTTAAATGTTGACAAAAATTCATATTTATCTTTCAAACATACAACATATAACAAACATGTGCGATATTATTACTTTTTTTCCCCTCATGGTGTTGTTACTTTGATAGAATTACGCATTACCAATGGTACCAAGTGAATTAGTCTGAATCGCTTTATTCGTAGTTTTAGCGTAAGATATGTAGCAAACGTCTTGAAAACATACTGGTTTTAAAAGAACTAAAATAAAATTGCTCTCATGAATTGAAAACCGTATCTGTTTCGCACACCCACAGTTACAGAAATAAAGCATTCGGGTGTTGGGAGAAAACTCATTGAAATGCTATGTTTACGCGCATTTTTACGCATATTTTTTTTCTCGTCTTTTTTTTTTAAGGCTTTACGAGCGCAGGAAACACAGCGCGAACAACTGGACACGGAAGAAGACCATAACATCCCCAGGCCATAAAGCCGCCGCGGACTAAATCGAATCCTTTGTTTTGTGTCTTGTTTAGAGTGCGGGCCATAAAAGCGGCGCGCAGACAGGAAGCAACAGCGTCTCGCCTCCAGACCTGACAATGATATTTGACGCTTTTCTTTCCTTTTTTTTTCTTTTCCTTTTTACGCACGGCATCCCGTCCTCCTCCGTCTGCCCCCACCCCCTTTCCAAATTCCCTCCATCCTCCACTGCCCCTTCCAAGTCACTTTCGAGGCTGATGTTTTCGTTTTTGTGGCAATATTTCGCCTACCTTTTTTTTTTGGTCGTGCGTAATGATCCCGGTCGGTTTTTTGACGCATTGGCGGATGATCTCTCCCGAAGGCGATCTCTCTCTGGCCACGAAATAAGCAAACAAATCGACGTGTGGCGGGTTGTAAATAATGTTTTGGACTATGGGTTTTTAGGGATTTCGTGGGAGAGCGCAGAGCAACCGCGCGCTGTGGCGATATAGGAGAAGGAACAGCGCCTAAAGAGTTAACGGGTTCCCAGCGCGCGACGAGTGACATTGGAGAAGCGGTATATTTGGAGAGGCAGAGGACGCTTCCTGTTTCTTAGCCAATAGGAGAGCGGGTTCGTGGGTAGGCCACGCCCCCCTGCTGTATTTCTCTCCGTATATCCATGCTGCGGCCGTAATCAGAACCAGACATTATGAGGAATATGCACTTGGGGGGAATTGTTTAGCGAGACAGAGCGGGGTAGAGAAGTGTGAGAGCGTGTGGGTGAACCAATGCCAAGCGTCTGTAACGGAAAACGTAATTATAAGTTGGTTGTAGGGCCTAAATGTGTTTAGGTTTATTGATTAAACAAGAAGGAAACATAAGTTATACAATCCCTATAGGTGCGCACTCAAGTAAGAAAAAATGGAGATGTCTATTAGAGGGAGAAATTAAGCAATCGATACTGTGCAAAACATTTTTCCAACCATAATAAAATCATCGACTTCTTAAAGCCACACTGCCGAACATTCACGGTTAGGGGAGACCGGGTATGGCTGTAACACTTTCTGCTTCTGCACCTGTAACTCACTGAATTTTTGAGCTAGAGTTCTCAACTTTTATACAAAGTACCCACATTTGTTAACTACAAAAACCTCTGCAAGAATATCACAGACCTCGTGAGTTGATGTCAAATACATGGTGTTCCTGTTTTACAACCTACCCCACTGCCGGGGTAGGTTGTAACAGTTAGACAAAAGAAATTAAAACAGAGGCCACGTCATGTGATATGCTTCAAATAGAGGTGTATTTCAATAAAGAACAATCCAGAACAATGTCTCTCTCTATCTAAGCTGTCACATGCTTAACCTCACGTGGAGTCAGTCCACATTACAGGTCTGCTGTCTGAGTCAAATAATCAGCCAACACTTCCTCCTGCACCTCAGAGGAAACTCTGCTGATGCTTCAGTGTGACCTACACTGGGATGATCACTGGACCCTGGTCTCTCAGCTTCTGCAGTGTTTTGCAGTATCTGCTCAGTTTTACATGGCAGATCCATGTGCCTTTGCAACTGATCTGACCTGCCCTTCTTTCTGACCACATCAGATGCTTTTTCATTTTAAACATTATCTGGCACAAATCTGTCAGTCTTTCTTTTCTACTGTCTAGGCATTCTGTAAAAGTATTAATCAAGTAAGTGTTATTAGCTGTCTATAGGGATGATGTGTTACAACCATCCCCACCCCTGTCAGCCATTGTTTAGCGAGCTGTATCAGCATAATGGTTTGAAATTAGCAGGGGAAATGTGCATCACATTTTGCCTGAGAAACTACAATTTAATCTAATCTAAGTCATATGGTTTTATGTGCAATAGTATAAGCACTAAACAAAATATAGTCTTGGTCAAAAAGGAGAGATAGAATCTTCATGAACCTGTTTACAACCTTGACAATCACCATGTGGGATCAGGGAGGAAGTGAGTAACACTGATATGATCATTTGACTCCTATCTTATCTCTGAATGGTGGAATTGGTGGTGTTTACAACTCTCCCCGTGTTACAACCATACCCGGTCTCCCCTATTTGTTGAATTGTCACAAGAATAAAAAGTGATATCGTATATGTGCTCAAAAGCGTCGGCTTGAAACAATGCTATTCTACAGTGGGTTTTCAGAACAAAGCATTTGTAAGTGGATTTAGTGTGTCTACACGGCAATTTTTCTTTATTTAGTCACAGGAAAGCAGGAATATCTTCATGGAGACGAGCTGGCATTATTTTACGTAAAATGAAAAGTAACTTAAGAGGAATCATAAATATATATTTAAAAAACTGCTCATATTTTGTAAATGTGTTTATATAGAACAGTCTAATTTGACTTCCTGTTTGTTTTTAATGCGTTAGTTCTTGATTTACCGTGTGTTTTTAAAAATCTCTTTGCTGTGTTTACTTTGTTCTTCAACTTCTTTAAGATGTTTTTCTGAACATTATTATTCAATCATTTATTGCTCCTGGCTTTGTTGTCCCTCTTTGATGGTAAAAGTTTGTCTTGGGCTAATGTACATCTTAGGTAGAGGATCTCCGTTGTAGTGCTCAGTTTCTGCCAGCAGATGGCGATGACGGCGCGCAGACGTGACCGTGGTCCAGCTCATCAGTCTGAGTGAGAGACAGGATTTATGGCTCTTTAATGGAAGCCGAATGTTTGGGATCCGTTCATTTCAAAGCGACTGGCTCATTTCTGTATTGATTCTCTTAAGAAGCTGTACTCAAACTATATGAGAAATAATTGCAGAGAAGCACCTGTAAATCCTAATTCAAATTGTCCAAACCTATACCGAGGGGGAAAATGTTATACCTTTGATCTTGGAACATATATTTAAAAAATATACTGCTATGTCACCTTTTGTGCAAAACTTTTCACCCTGAAATAAGGATCAGATGTAATAGATATCACCGCAATAGAGATCAGTGCAATAGAGATGTGTGCATTAGAAATCAGTGCAATAGGGAACAGCGCAATAGGCTTTAGCACATGAGGGATCAGTGCATTAGAAATCAGTGCAAAATATATATGTGCAATAGGGATTGGTGTAATAAAAACCAGTGCAATAGGGATTGGTGCAATAGAAATAGTGTGATAGAGATGATGCAATAGAAATCAGCATAATGGGCAATAGAAATAAGTAATGAAATAGGTGATGGGGTAATAGAAATCAGTGCAATAGGGATCGGTACAATAGAAATAAGGGTAATGGAAATAAGTGTGATAGGGATGTTTAATAGAAATCAGTGCAATATGGATTGGTGCAATAGATATCAGTGCAATCAGGGTTGGTGTAATAGAAATTAGTGCAATATGCATCGGTGTAATAGAAATCAGTGCTTCGCCTGCGTTGTCCAACTTTGTATATAGCTTGTGTTAGTTTCTTTTTGCATGTGTGTATGTGTGATATATATATATATATATATATATATATTTTTTATATATAATATATCTTAAGTAATATCTCAAGTAATGGTAAAGAACAGAAGAGCAAACTTCCTACTCATGGTTTTTAGGTAATAATTAAACGTGAATTCAGGATGATAACGAGTCGACTTGACAGAGACTTGAGCTTGGTTGATGGTGTCTTGACTTTACTTGAAGTCAGTTGAAGACTAAACTGCGGCATGAACTCAATTGATGATGCCTCGACTACTAAATATACATTCATTTGGGTGACTTGACTTGAATCAGACGGGCTTGAACTTAATTGATAATGACTCGACTTCTATGTACGACTTGACATGAACTCCACTGATAATGACCAGACTTGAACATGACAATGGTTAATAATGAGTCGACTCAGACATGAATGTGGTTAATAAAGACGCGACTTGGAGCTGAACTACTTTGAAGCGATATTAACTTGACTTGGAGGTGAATTTGGTTGATAATGACTCCCTGGAAATGAAGTTGTTTAAAATCACTCGACTTGGATTGAACTTGTTTGATAATCACTCGACTTTGACTTGGACTTGTCTTTAGGTGATAATGATGTGGTGTCTGACTTGCATGTTGATGACTCGGACATGGACTCAACTCAGAATTAGACTCAACTCGTAATAGGTCGAAGTATTTCAGATTAGCAAAACAGTGTAAACTTGAAAATATGTCAAGCGACGACGACTCAGGCACTGGGAAGCAATTTGACCCCACAGCTCTGTGGTTATAGGATACTTCTTAACCCACTGCTCCGCTGTTTACCCAAATGACTCCCTCCAACCTCTCCCCCTTTTCAATCCATCATCACATTTCAATATCCATAAAACCAAATTCCGATCGTACTCCTGGTCGTCAGCAGAGCCACCGAAGCCGTATTAAACGCCAGATTCGCTCCATTCATTTCCAAAACACACTCACTTTTGCAAACACCTTACACTCCGCCCCGCCCCGTCCCTCGTATAAGCGGTCTCCATGGCGACGGGGGCCCCAGATTGCCGTAAAGTTTTACAGCCGGGTGCGTGTGTGTGCGCGCTGTCAGCACACACTTCAAGCGGCGCGTCCCCGTAAAAAAAGCGCTCCCTCGGGGGTGCGCGGCTGGCTGGGTTTTTTTTTTCTTCTCCGTTTTTTACGAAAGGCCTCCGTCAGCGCATTAGGAGAATTAAAACGTATTTATAGAGCTCCATTTGCATCAGCGGCGGCCGGAATCACGCTGCGCCTGACCTTGTGAGGCTCAAGGGCACAGCGGCGCAGGAGGAGGAGGACGAGGAGGACGAGGGAGGCGGTTACAGCAGATGGGGGATTACAAGATGGAACTTTAGAAGATTTTAAGACTCTTTCAGGTTTCGGGACATTTGCTTCCATCATATGAGCATCACAAATATCACGCATAATAGAGTTTTTGGAGCTTTGAAGGAAGTTATTACGTTTTTTCCCCAACACTGTTTACGTCTAGGCTTCATTTAAACCTGGATAGACTCAAACAGAGACAAAAGCAGCCATTAGAAAGACTTACTGACATATACAGTGTATCAGACCTCGGCAGTAGACATCTATATGGATTCAAGTTAGTATGGATGTGTAGTTTAGAGTTAGGGATGTCTTCCCCTGGAGCCTGGACACTGGTGGTGTATGGGAGACCGGTGAAGGATGTTGTAGGGTGAAGCCATGGAAAGAAGGGGTGGTGAAGGGGTGGAGGTGGGTCGCAGCACGAGCCGTGAGCACTGGAGGCCAAATGTAATACTTAAATAATAACTAAATCAAAGGTCAATCATAGAATGGTGACTGGTGTTATAAGTAAGTAATGATTGGATATGGTTATTATGTGAATGGGAAAGAGGAAAAGGAAAAAAAGTACAAATAGAATGTAAAAATATAATAAAATACATGTTTATATATACTGTAAACTGCATATTTTCGTGCTATGTCTTCTTACTTTGGAAGTCTTGTAAACCTCATACGATTTTCTTCTTGTAAAACATGAATGCTTCTTTATCAGTGCTACTATACTAGGGGGGTGGGCAGGTGTAAGAGGTTCGGATCGAAGTCATGGTTCGAATAGCTCCAAATGCAACTGTCGTTGTGTCTTGGGCATTCACCTATTCCCCAGTGTCTGCGGTGATGATGAGAGGGAAGGGTGGGGATCTGCTGTAAGCGCTTTAGTGCTACGTAGGTGAAAAGCGCTATATAAGTTGTCCATTTACATTTACATATACGTAGGTTATGCGGACAATTGTAATTTGTAATTGTTGAAAGGATATAATTATGATTCATGGATGGGCACACCCACAGGGCTGTGTGTGTGCCCATGGAAAATGAAATGTGCCACTGATGCACCTGTGATGTGCCACTGGATGATTTCATTCCAGAAAGCACGGGCTGCGCAGAAAATAAAAATATAAAATATAACGCACCGGCCCATTTGGAACCGGCCCACCGGTCAAATGCCCTGTAAAATATATGCAGTCCGGGCTGCATGAAAGTAATTACTTTGAATGGGCTGTAGGCATTTATAAGCTTTCTTGCTTCGGCCTACTCCTTTTGAGTTTGTATTACTGTGCAATGAAGCAACCATGCAATCTATGTTTGTAAATTGCTCAAATAAACAAACAAAAAAACACGGGACCGAGGGCGATGATTGGCTGTGACAAAGGTGTGGCTCTGCGCTGATTGGCTGAGGTGGAGGTGTGACCCTCACAGACGATCATGGACTGGAGGTGATGCTGAAATCAGTCTTCCAGGTTGAATGAAAACATAGGCTTTGAGTTGAACAAAAAGTGTGTTAAATTGTATTAAAAGCTGCAGTTGAAATTCTTGTTCTTTGGTTGGCCTGTGTGATTTTTTTTTGCCAAACCAAGGTAAAAAGCAGTTAATAGCTTTTTTACAAGAAACTAAGACATGTGCACTGATATTTTAAACAGCTCAGCTCGATGGAACACCAGAACCGTTCTCCACTTTTTCCCTCGTGCATCGTCACTGCACCCGTTATCAGCACTTCTGCTCTGCAAAGTGTGTTTGTTATCGCTTTGTTTTAGTGGAGGTGTTACAAACATTGTACTTCCTGTTTGATTTTGGTTTGTTTTGCTTTTTTCCCCATGTCAGCCTGCAGAGGGCGCTGTATGCTAATTGAAATCCTGACCGGCCCAGCTCCCTGTCACAAACCGTCTTTCCCATTCATGGACTTTATTTAAAGTCGTAAAACGTAAAATAGCAGTGCTGAGGGATACTTTGCTCCATGTGTCCACTTTAAGTCCAGGCAAGTTGAGTGGATTTGTTCTCATCATCCCAGCACTCAAATTCCCTCCACTAGAGCACTACAGGTTCTTCCTTCTAACACCTGCACAAATGGTCTTCACGTTCCTTTACAATGCCATAATAATCCAGCATGTGCCCCACTATCGTTTCATCGTCCCTCCCATTTCTCCCCAGGTGCGTCTCATTGCACGACAAGCAAAGGAGCTCATAAATTGCGACCCATTTCTTTGTCTTATTTCATTTATTTTTTGGGGTGCACCAAAGTAGGCTCACGGAAGCTTCTATAGGACCCATAAGTGGGTCGCGACCTGAGCTTTCTCCATAGGGAACATTTGGCTATGCTTTTAAAAATACTATATTTTATTGCCAAGAAAGTACATTTATACATATTCATTCTCAAGATTTGCAAAGATTCTATCAAACAGCAGAATGTGAGAAATCTCATATCCAAAAGAAAGTTGGACACAACTGGGGACTTTGGAGAAATAAATGGTGAACAATTTCAGCCAAACTGCAGTCGAATGCATTTGAACTAACATTTCTGTATTTTTGACGAATAACACTCGCGCAATGACATAATTTTTTATGATTTGCAGATGTAATGCCAGTCTGAATCCCATTTAATGGTTTTTATTTATGACATTTAAGGACGTAATTTTGGCACAATGATCTAATGACTTTTAATGCCCAACAGGAAATAATCAAATGCAGAGGTGCCCAAAGTATGCGGCCCTCAGAACAATTTCTGTTGGCACACATTGCCAAAGCTGGTACTTTTTACTGCAATTTTAATCATTCCACACAATTAAACCTCAGAGAGTAACATTTATTGTGCACTGTAAGTTGTGATTAGTAAAGGTTGCTCAAAAAATTGCAGACACAAATTGCCACAATTTAACTGAGTAACAGTTCCGTCATTAGAACAATGGAAGCGTACTCTAAAGCGAAATTACTAAAAACTTTAAAACTTTAACTTTAACTTTAAATCACAAAATTGATGCAGATAAAGATTGAACAAAATATCCATATGTATTATCTGATGTGTCCCGGTTCCTCTGAGTCATGGTGGGTCATGGTCGACCATGACAGATGTGGACAGGACTGTGATAGATCTACTTTTACAGTGCAGTCACAGTTACTAAAGTAACTGGTGTCAAAGAAATGAACTTCATAAGCTTCTGTAACCTGGGCCTGTCCACATCTGTTCTGCTGCACCATTCACTACTTACTTTAGTTTCAGAATTTACAGCACATGTGTAAAGTTCTTCTAAAGTAGAAGCTCCATGACTTCCTTCTTCACCTGTCGGCCTGTGACAGACTGAAGAACAGTGAGGTCTATGTGTCACTGTGGTTTCTGACAGAAGTCTAACTCTGAAAAAAGCCCGGCCCATAACACAGGTCCTATAAGGGCTCAGGTATTTTAGGGCTACTGATTTAGAGTAAACTTTACTCTAAGTCATTAATGAAACCTTCTCTTTTCAAAGTAAGTATTTTTTTTAGCAACCTTTACTAATCACGACTTACAGTGTCAGACAGAGCTGGCATTATGGTTCCAAACAGTTTAAACCTTCTTAAATACACCCAGCTGAATGTTTGAATGCACTGCCCTCTGATCTGTAGCCTTTAGCTGATCTAAAGGAATCTTGTCCTCGTGTTTCTGCCGTGTTGTCCTAACTTTTTTATAGATTTTGTTACTTTTTTGTGGCTGTTTTGCCACTTTTTGTTGTACTTTCATCACATTTGTGTTGCATTTTCGTCACATTTTTGCCACTATTTTTGTTGCACTTTCATCGCATTTTTTCTTCACGTTTTTGTCGCTATTTTGATGCTTTTCTCAAGCAGCTTTGAGATTTGAGTAATGGCAAACTGGAGAAAATGTGCTCTGATGTAGGAGATCATTTTGAGTTGTGGAAGTGGACACTTCAGCTGCTCCCGTGTCTTCTCTAAAGTGAAGTGTGTTAAAAGATCCGCGTAATACCGCCGTACGGCCACACGATGGCAGTGCGGGCTACAGATCGTGCCTCGACCTTGCGGGAGCGCAGAGGTGAGGTAATGGTTTAATAAGTGAGATATGAAGATGTAATAACACGGGCGCATCCCGCTTATGAGACCTATGAATGTGTGAGGGAGGAATATGAATAATTTAGCAGCCACACTCCACTCGGTCCACCCTATACAAACCAGGTCCATTTCCACAACAAACAGGCTATTCCTTTGGTTTTAAACACCCATCTTTAGACCTTTTTTTTTCTTAATTTTTTTTTTTTTTTTTTTACGTTACCAATAATAAACATCTATAGTATCTACAGCCTTCCTTTGTCCATCATTTTTTTTTGATGCGGATGCTCCATTTTATAAACTGAGTCGCCCAAAAAGCTAATCCACACAAACAGATACCAGTAAATGTATTCAATATAGCACAATACATTTGTAGGTCTCAAATGTCTTTAGCTCATAAGCTAGCTGTTTGTTTACTTTAAAAATAAAGTTGGATCCTATGGCAGTGCAAAAATCCACTGAACCTCCACAAAAACACGGCAAAGACACACAAAAGTATCCAGTTAACAGTGTGGAACACAGAAACTATAAATGCAGTTTGCAGAAAAAGGCAAAAACACAGCTGTACCAAGGGAGAGGGAGGTTGCTCCTCATTCATGAAACACTTGTCAACCTCTTAATCCCACCTTAACCGAGAACATTTTCTCCAGTTCAGTTCTACCCAAATCTAAAAGCTTCTCTCCACGCTGTCTTCACTTTGTCGTCGTATTTTTTTACCAAATATTTACCAAATTACCAAAAAGAAAACGTCCAAATGTTTTCCCTGATCTTCATTTGACAGTGATTGGATTCACAAACCTGCCACATTATTCTTATTCTACTGACCAACATCACACTCATGTTTTTGAATATTGTCTCCACTTTTGGACGCCTTTATGAGGAAATAATTAGACCAAGTTATGAGCTGGAAGAGAGGACTTTGAACTTCATGACAGTTTTTGTTCATGTGAATTGGCCCAGGAATTATAGAGAAATGTGCAATAAAACAAGACTGGAAATCTGCATTTTGACAGTTACCATAGTAACGCCATGGAATTTTCAGCTGCTCCACCTCATGTTATGCTACAGGCTTAGAATGTTGTGATGTCACGTGAACGCAGCCTATTGCTGGGTTGCATGTGCATCACAGCGTTCTAAAGGCCAATACTATTATATAGAGGTAAAATTATTCTGTTTTTGAGGACATTTTTGGTCTTGTACAGAGAGATCATGGCCCAGTGACTGATATTAATGATGATTTTTGTAATTCATACATTTTCTTTTGCGCTACGACTTGTGGAAGTGTAATGCAGTTAATAGGAAAAACTGGCTCCTCCCCCAGCTGGGTCCTGTGACATCATCACATTCTAGAACCTGCAACCCAGCAATAGGTTGCGTTCACATGACATCACAACATTCTAAAGAGCCTATATTTTAAAATTGAGGTGGAGGGCAACTCAAAATTCCATGGCCGTAACCATAGTAACGCTCAAAATGCAGATTTATAGTCTTAAATCATTGCTAATATCTCTGTAATTCCTGGGCCAATTCACATGAAACAAAAACTGTCACAAAGTTCAAAGTCATATCTTCCAGCACATATGAACATATGTCTAATTATTTCCTCCCAAAGGCGTCCAAAAGTGGAGACAATATTCAAAAACATGTGCTTGATGTTGGCCAATAGAAAGGACTTTCAGCCATAAAATTCACATGTCAGGTTTGTGAATCCACTGTCACATGATGATCAGAGAAAACATTTGGACTTTTTATTTTTGGAAATTTCTTTCAAAACGGTTTCTCTCCCATAGAGTTGTATTGGCAACTGCCCTCCAACTGAAATAGAACTCTATAACGTGAACGCAACCTATACATGCCTGCATTGGTTCGGTAATCGTTTCAGTACACGCCGATACCAGTCGGTATGCTGTCTATGGACAAACGAGGAGAAGATGGGAAAGACTGTGTGGAGCAGAGGAATGGAAGTTTAATTGTATCGCACTTTTCACATGACACAAGTCACCCAAAGCGCTTACGGAGATTTGTTCTTCATTCACTCCACACGCGGTGGTGGTATAAGCTAAGTTAAGGACGAAGCTGCAGGAGGATGGTGGAGGAGCTCACCAGTGCAGGACACCACGCTCTGATACAGGGACAAACCCAGAAGGCGCTGCACTGTTTCAGAGGATCAGAGGAGACTGTTGGCAGTATATAGTTAAACTTTTTTTTACATATACTATAGGCCGCACTGGTCTATAAGCTGCAACTGTCGGAGTGCTTTCAACAGAAATAACCCGAGTGTTTTTGGACCCAGGTGTTTAGTATGATAACACGAGTCACAACACAATATTCAGTCTGACCATAAAAATCTATAAGTTGTATAAGCCGCACGGTTCAAGCGTGGGGAAAAAGTAGCGGCTTACAGCAGGGTCTTTGGATGGAAAATGCGAGAGAAGGGCCTGGATCGCCGCTTGCTATTTTATTTTTGCATTCGTTTTTTTTCATTTGATCAACAAAAACATCTGGAGACTTCTCTTCTTGTGCGCGTGTGTCTCTTTCATCAGCAAAAGTACGGCGATGGAAGTTCAACCCGCCCGCAACCTCCTCCAGCCATTCCCCCTCCCTTTATATGCGGCGTTATTAAAAACCCGCTCATCTCTGTCCCAATATCTGCGGGCGATGGAGTTCCAGAACCGTTTTTTTTTTTTTTTTTTTACGGTTGCGTCTCTTTACAGGACGGACAGACAGACAGTTAAACGGGCCGAACACACGCTGGCTGCCCGTCAGCGGAGTGCACGGGCCGTAAAAGGATTCGGAGTGTGAAAAACGAGCGGCGCGTCGTCACGGGAGGACAGCACCAGAGGGAAGGGGAGGTGAGGGGGGGGAAAAAACCTCCTCCTGCTGCTGTCAGGGCGAATGAGACCCCCGTAAATACAGCACACACACAGACCTAAACCCGCCAACTGGCACCAGACCCCCCCCCCCGCACCAAATCTGAGCGCTGACCTTGGAATGTGCCAGAGCAGGAGGCGAGGGTGTTTACCTCAGCACACTCTCACTTACGAGCCGCTCTTTTGGCAGATTGATTTTTTTCCAGTCTTGCGCTTGACGATATTTTTTTTTTGGAAGGGTTTAATATCTCACTTCTTTGATTTACTCAGCTCTGAAGGCCTCCGGATTCCCTTTCACCAAAGTCAAAATAAAATATCTCAAAAAACAGCCCATACTTTCTGGCTCCATATATCATTATGTCACCACAAATGTAAGTCATGTTTACACATAAAAGGTCTTATAGAGAGAAGCCTATCTGTGGGGTTTGCATGTCCTCCCTGGTCTGTGTAGGCTTTCTCCGGTTTCCCCTACCACTAAAAACATGTACAATAGGCCAGAATGAATGTAGTGAGTGAGTGAGTGGTCGGAGGGGCCGATGGCGCTGAGTGGCTGCCTGACGTCCGTCAGTCTACCCAATGGGCAGCTGTGGCTACATCAGTATATCGCCTCCCACCGCTGAGAATGGAGTGCATGGACGCGGCACGGTGGCACAGCGGTTAGTACTCGTACTTCACATCTGGAAGGTCCCGGGTTCGATTCCCACCTGGACGGGGCCATACTGTGTGGAGTTTGCATGTTCTCTCCGTGTCTGTTTAGGTTTCCTCCGGGTACTCCAGTTTCCCCTACCACTAAAACATGTACAATAGGTGAATATTCCAGCGCTTGTGCTTCACAGCTAGACGGTCCTGGGTTCGATTCCCACCTGGACAGGGTGATTTGCATTTTCTCCCCGTGTCTGCGTAGGTTTCCCCAGCACATGTACAATAGGTTCACCTCTAGGGCCAGTACTCCCCTGAAAAAAAATCTTAATCTCAGTGGGACCTTCCTGGTTAAATAAAGGTAAATTATGAAGCCACTGTTTATTTACATACAGTGAGGAAAATAAGTATTTGAACACCAGTTCTCCCACTTAGAAATCATGGAGGGGTCTGAAATTGTCATCGTAGGTGCATGTCCACTGTGAGAGACATAATCTAAAAAAAAAATCCAGAAATCACAATGTATGATTTTGTAACTATTTATTTGTATGATACAGCTGCAAATAAGTATTTGAACACCTGAGAAAATCAATGTTAATATTTGGTACATGCCTTTGTTTGCAATTACAGAGGTCAAACGTTTCCTGTAGTTTTTCACCAGGTTTGCACACACTGCAGGAGGGATTTTGGCCCACTCCTCCACACAGATCTTCTCTAGATCAGTCAGGTTTCTGGGCTGTCGCTGAGAAACACAGAGTTTGAGCTCCCTCCAAAGATTCTCTATTGGGTTTAGGTCTGGAGACTGGCTAGGCCACGCCAGAACCTTGATATGCTTCTTACAGAGCCACTCCTTGGTTATCCTGGCTGTGTGCTTCGGGTCATTGTCATGTTGGAAGACCCAGCCTCGACCCATCTTCAATGCTCTAACTGAGGGAAGGAGGTTGTTCCCCAAAATCTCCAATACATGGCCCCGGTCATCCTCTCCTTAATACAGTGCAGTCGCCCTGTCCCATGTGCAGAAAAACACCCCCAAAGCATGATGCTACCACCCCCATGCTTCACAGTAGGGATGGTGTTCTTGGGATGGTACTCATCATTCTTCTTCCTCCAAACACGTTTAGTGGAATTATGACCAAAACGTTCCATTTTGGTCTCATCTGACCACATGACTTTCTCCCATGACTCCTCTGGATCATCCAAATGGTCATTGGCAAACTTAAGACGGGCCTTGACATGTGCTGGTTTAAGCAGGGGAACCTTCCGTGCCATGCATGATTTCAAACCATGACGTCTTAGTGTATTACCAACAGTAACCTTGGAAACGGTGGTCCCAGCTCTTTTCAGGTCATTGACCAGCTCCCCCCGTGTAGTTCTGGGCTGATTTCTCACCTTTCTTAGGATCATTGAGACCCCACGAGGTGAGATCTTGCATGGACCCCAGTCCGAGGGAGATTGACAGTCATGTTTAGCTTCTTCCATTTTCTAATGATTGCTCCAACAGTGGACCTTTTTTCACCAAGCTGCTTGGCAATTTCCCCGTAGCCCTTTCCAACCTTGTGGAGGTGTACAATTTTGTCTCTAGTGTCTTTGGACAGCTCTTTGGTCTTGGCCATGTTAGTAGTTGGATTCTTACTGATTGTATGGGGTGGACAGGTCTTTATGCAGCTAAAGACCTCAAACAGGTGCATCTAAATGTAGGATAATAAATGGAGTGGAGGTGGACATTTTAAAGGCAGACTAACAGGTCTTTGAGGGTCAGAATTCTAGCTGATAGACAGGTGTTCAAATACTTATTTGCAGCTGTATCATACAAATAAATAGTTAAAAAATCATACATTGGATTTCTTGATTTTTTTTTTTTAGATTATGTCTCTCACAGTGGACATGCACCTACGATGACAATTCAGACCCCTCCATGATTTCTAAGTGGGAGAACTTGCAAAATAGCAGGGTGTTCAAATACTTATTTTCCTCACTGTAAATATTCATAGTCATCATCGTCATCATCGTAATATTAGGGCTGGGACAAAATATTGGATCGGATCATGACTTTTTGCTGCAATAACAAGTATCGATGCTTCATCGAGTACCGCAATACTTTCAATACTTGTATTTGGAGGCATTTTTATCCTGCAGTAACAGTTACACAGCACTGTATATTTTGTGTTAATGCACTTTTAAATCTTCACTTGTCAAACGGCTTTTGGTTTATAATTTGTAGGTAAACATGTTACTTATCAGAATTACTTACTGTATCGCAATATGTATCAGATCGTGACTGGCACTGTCACTGTCTTCTACAGCAAAAGTGTCAAAGTGATATTTCTAAAAATATATAATTATTTTCCTATTGTGTAGCCTCCTATGGACAAGTGTTGCAAATGAGCAGTTTTGCTATAACACTAAAAACAATGTATCTGGGTTGTCCAGTGCTGTTGTTATGTCCATATCAAATAAACTAATCATAATCATAATCATAATCATAATAATAATAATTAACTTGAAGATTAAGTGTTTGTTTTGTGGAAATGAACAAAAAGGAAAATATGGTTAAAAACAAACACACAATAACAATGTCCAGCTCCTGATGAATCAATGACCACAAGTTCAACCACTGGGAACTATAGTCTGGTTGAACTATTTGAAGTACTATGTTGGATAATGATATTTGTTTGACAAAACATATTCGATTATGACGACTAAATTTGGACCTAAAGCTTAAAAGAATGATTTGAAAACCCCTGAAGGCATTTTTTTCCTGAAAACATTTGAAACTACATTCACATGTGTTGTCAAACTGTATTTCTGTATATTCACTGACTGAGCAGGATTACTATTGCAACAACACATCATCAGAAGGGTAAAACTAACCTGTCTCACGACGGCTAACACGGCTAAAGTCCTGCATCAGCAGTGTCCACCAGGGGGCACTGTAACACAGGTCACACACATTGTCTAAAGAATACTAAAGGGAGACACTCTTTTGGCCCAGTTTGCTCTCTGCCCACATAAACTTTCACTTGCAATTAAATGACCAAATCTTCACAGTAAAGTGTGTAATTAATCCATATCTTTCCTGTATTTATTTGGGACTCTGTAACTTTACGGGGCCATTCTCTCCAAACACGTTTTTCTAACACTTCCTGTGGCTTCCTCCTTCAGACCACACTTTTTCCAGTCTTGGCGTGAGCAATATTTTTAAAGGATTTTTTAGTATCTAATTCTTGGCCTATTGAACTTTGAAAAAGTTCTTAAAAAAACAATTGGCATTTTTTGCCCTTTCTTATTCATTAGCGTCTTTTTTCTTCCCTCATATCTATGTCAGTAATCCACCGCAAAAAGTGTCAAAGTCTATTTATTTACTTAATTGTTTGTTTATTTATTTATTTATTTATTTATTTATCCTAATTGTTTATTTAGTCCAAATCGTCGATCCAGTGTTGGGCAATTTACTTCATTGTAATAGTAGATAAAGTTTTAAAACTGTAGTTTCAAAAATGTAGCTGAGTTACATTACTTTGAGTTACTTTGAGTTACTTTTGGTCAAGTATAAACCGAAAACACTAACAATGCCACCGAGCAAAAGTGCAGTCGTTTCCTTTGCTTTTCCTCATTCTCTCGTGTTTTGTTTTGTCGGCGTTAGCTACACACAACTCTTATTTGATTTGGTGCTGCTTTCATTTGGGCGAGTTTGGCTTTTTTTTCAGTTCGTACTCAATATAAACCATTTAAATGCACTTGTGACTCGGGTGACTTAAATTCTAATGACTAATGTACGTATTCCAGTGTGTTGTTTAAGTAATATGTTATGTTCCTTAACTGAAAAAAGTCATATATTTTTGTATCTTGTTACTTTTGTAATATGTACTCCCAACACTGCCGAACACACACACTCACACACACATCCTTGTAATTCTATCTTAGTGAGGACACTCATAGACATAATGTATTACCCAGACCCAAACCCTGAACCCTAAGCCCCTAACCCTAACCTTAATCCTAACCCTAACCCTACATATTGACCTCAAACAGTCCTTCAAATAAGTGAGGACCACCCAAAATGTCCTCACTTTCCCAAAATGTCCTCACTCTGTGGTTAAAAACTCAAACTGGTCCTCACAATGTCGTAATTACAAGAACACACGCGCACACACACTTCCTGATCCGGAGCGTGTAGTTGCAATACCTCCCCGCGGCTGCAGATGGAGACAGAGAGCTGATCACGGGGAGAGACCACCACTGACCACTGCAGTGTGTCCCAACCAGAGGTACGGGGGAGTACAGCGTTTGGGACAGCCTTTACTACGGGGAAACACTGCAGGTAAATAGGGGACAATAAAAATCTAGAGACATCAAACTTTTGCTGTAGATTACTGACATAAATCTGATTCTTTTTCTTAATGTATTGCAAGTTTTCGGTCATTTTATGTTGTGGAAAGCATAAAAGCTCTATGTTTTCAGCAGTGAAATGTAAAATATGGCTAGAGCCAGCCAGGATGAGAATGCAACAAACGACCGACAAAAATGGGACGACAAAGTGACAAAACGCAACAAAAAAGCTACCCAAAGAATAAAAGAAGAAAGACCACAATGTGTGACCAAAAGCAAGCAACAAAAAAGTGATGAAAGTGTGGTGAAAACGTGATAAAAACGCCACAAAAGAGCAACAAAAAATAAATGTCAAAAAGTGACGACAACAACACAAGGAAAAAGATCTGTTTAAAATGAGTTTTGTAGATCTTTCAAATGAGGCATTACTCTGGCCTGTGGCTGTGAGCTTTTAGATTTGGGTAAAGCTGAACTGGAGAAAATGCACTTGGTTAAACAATCATTTGTGTGGATAATACTGTATTAGTTGGGCTAAAAGGCCAGATGTGCAGTCAGCCCCTGGGATAGTTTAAATGAGTTTATTATCACATAAAATACAATAAACATTACATTTGATTCAGCAGCAAAGAGTCCATGTGCGACAGAGCTGAAGTGAAGTACATGCAGCAACTGCACAGCACAGGCAGCAGTTCATGAAACCACTAGAACCAGTACGAAAAGACACAGTCAATAACACTGGTTATAATATACAGTTATAATACAAGGCTTAAGCAAGGAGGGTAAACATTCAAATGCAGCAGTATCAAAGTGAGAACATGCACAACAACAGAAGCTCAGTGCTGACATGTCTGACTGCTCAGGAGTTTTAATGAGCGCAATACATTAGAAATATGGATTTCTCTGATGTTGGAATGTTGCTTCAGTTTTGCTTTTTACAGATTCAGATTTCATTTATATAATATTTAGACATTTAAATGTTTTACATATATTTAGGGTGAATCACCCAACCATGTTGTGTGATTAGGGACAGCGTGGAATAGCTATATAATTATGTTTTTCACCTGGATATTCATATCATTTAATAAAATGATGCATCAATAAAGTCATTTGATCAGTCTGAACAGTAACTGTGCTGTGGAACACGCAAAAGTGGTTTGAATCAACCGCAGGGAGGATATTATTGTAGTGGTAATCTTAAAGGTCCTATATCATGCAAAATCGACTTTTTGGAGTTTTTAGCCATGTTGTTGCTATTTCCTTATCAAAAACACCCCAGAGCGGTTTTTGGCTTCATTCACGCAGTTCTAAGTAATCCTCCTGAATCCTGCTCTCTGAGCAGCTGCTCTGCCCGACTGAGCTGTTCAGTTGTGTCGTCACAAAGGAACGGAAGTGCTCTACGTCTGTAATGTAATGCCTTACGGCCTGGTTTTAATTTATAAAACAGATGTTTCATTATTTCTGTTCTAAGAAAGAAATGAAAAAGATTTTTTTTTTATTAAAAAAGTGCCTGACGCGTCTGCGCTGCACCTGCAGGGAAAACAAACGCACCCCTGAGCGTCTGAACAGATGTCATGTTTGGAGCTCTTTCTAACCTACTCTGGACACCTGTTCTTTTTTATTACCTCACGATAATGTCACGAAGAAAAGGCGTTTGGCTCGAGGACAGGACTTTATTCAACCTTCCTAAAGAAATCCACGCGCCAGAAGTTGGAATTTCTTCCGGGATTCAGCGACTATCAGCCAGAATAGTGTTTGTCTGTGACTGTCACTGATGGATGTTTGGTGAACCTTGGCCAGAATCAAAGTGGATTCACTTTTATAACCAACGGCAGTCCCATAATGGAAACATCAGAGCGGTGAGTCAGTCATAACGTGTGTTAGCCATTTATGAAGCTATGTTGCACATGTCAACTCCTTATAACTGCATCGTGAAGTAACTTCACTTTTTGCAGTGGTATTTAAATTTCTACTACTGCTAAAGTTGTATGAGCGGAGAGAGGGGGCGGAGTTAACTGAATCCAAGCATTTTGTCTTCCGGGTTGGATAAATACCTTCAGAAAATACTTATATTTATCACAAAAAATAGTGCTCCATAGTGGTAGAGGTACAATATATCATATAAATGCCTATAGTTTACTTTGGAATGGCTAAAATAGCATGATACGCCTTTAACACCTTACACCATAAAGGACTGCCTTTAAAAGAGTTACTTTACTCGGACGTCGACTGATTGGTGCTCTTAATTTTATTTTATTTATCTTTTTTGTCCTAATTCAGTTCTTATTCAGACTGACTTTGGTTCTGATTCATTAGACTATATTTGGTTCATTGTAGATACTGAACTGCATGAAAAAGTAACACATTGTTTTGCCTTTCAAATCCCAGAGGAAACGGAGTGTCCCAAATGACCAAACACAACCCCAACAATTGTTCACGGTCGACCCCAACTAAATTGTGAGTCACATTTTGTAAAGAAACAACAACAACAAAAAACTTCACACAAACTTCAAATGTGACATAAAGAAAGAAGACTCCCTGAGGATTTCAGGGATACGTCACATGCTGGGACATTGTCTGTCATCATAAACAAAAGTCACAAATGAAAATATCAAAAATTGTCTAAAAAAATATAAATGGAATAGGCAGAAGCTAAAGCTTATTGTGCCTATCCCAGTGTATTTACAAATGCATGCAGTTGTTTCATTCTTTTGAGGCTTTAACACTGATAGGAACCAGGCCATGAAGGATTTGATATGTTAGACAGATTTTGTGAATTTCCACAACTTAATACAGGACATTTGAGCATTTTATTGGTTTAAACGTTGATTATTCTGTATGCAGCACTGTATATTTATTTGTATTATTGTTTCATTAATGTTATGTGCAGGCTTTGCAAACTCTTTGTTTATAAAATGTGCTATAGAAATAACAGAGTGTTGTAGTGCTGAAAAGGACATGGTTTTGTTTGTAGGGATGTAGTGGTTTCACGTGGTCGGCCTGGGAGCGGCTGTGAGGCAGTAAGTCACAGGCCAAAAGATCATTGAATGAATGAATTACATTATATATTCTTTTGTTGTGACTTGGGTAACAATTGACGGGTCGTGGCTGGTGATGGTGGACTCCGCCAAAACCCTTCAAATCTCGTACAATTCTGCTCAATTAGAAGTGCTTGTGGAAAATGAGGCAAGTGAGGCTTTGCAGGTTTGAAGTGAGCAAACTGGCCCAACATGTGGAAACTGACAATAAAATGAGAGTTTTGCTTGCAGTGTCTCCCCTTGCTTTATTAGGCCTGGTTATGAGTGTTACCGAGCCGGGGTTTTTACATCTGATTGTGTTTTCCGGCCCAGATAAATGTGCGTTTAAAAGTGCGGAGTGTCAGGGCAGTTTAAACACCTCCCCATGTCCCGGTTATAGACCTGTGGAACACCCAGGTGGACCGGGCCTTTTTACGACACCTCCAACATGGCGCGGGGACAGGAAGTGGCCCGAGGTCAGCTGACCCCACATCTGCTCCTCATCGCCATGACAACAGCGTGTTTATGCGGCGGAGGAACACCGCGGCGCTCATGTGGGAGAAAACTGTTTACGGAGAGTATGGAGGGTTAAAACTGTATTGGCAAAGGGTTATTGAAATGTACCAATGATTGAAAATTTATCAATATTAAACTTTTGATGAAGATTACGATAACTTTTGATATAGATACGAGTGGAAAATGGGCATTTTCTGTCATTGTATGTTGTTGTGTAGAAATAAGGCACTTTATGCATAAAAATGCACAGAATTGTCTGTATTTTTTGTGACTAAATCTAAATAATGGACAGAGTCATGTTTAAATGTACGTTTTTATTTGGTGACATATTAGTTAAAGAGGGGATTTTGGATCTTTTAGTTTTGAATAAACTAGTTGAATTTCTCCTTTTTAAACATTATAATAATAATAATGGCTTATACTTGTATTGTGCTTTACAGTGTTACCAAGTTTCTTAAAGTGGCGGAACAATCGCGCAGCGGTTAGCGCTCGTGTCTCACAGCTAGAATTGGATTCGGGTTTGATTCCCACCTGGACAGGGCCTTCCTTTGTTGGGTTTGCATGTTCTCCTCGTGTCTGCGTAGGTTTCCTCCTAGTGTTCGGGTTTCCCCTACCACTAATAACATGTGCAATGGGTGATTCTGACATCCGCGTAGCTCCACATCGGGAGATGGGACCCACTGCTCTTAACAGGTCATTGAAGGATGGGTCAAATGCAGAGGACACATTTCATTGTCCAGTTGTTGTATAATGAGAAATAAAGCACCTTAACCTTAAAGCAGTACTCAGTAACTCTTGCCCCTAGAGGCCATAAGCGCAACTGCAGGTATCTTAGCAAGTTAGGATTTTTTAACTTATTAAATGTCTTGGAGAGTAAATACTACGCTGACAGAAAAGGTGAAGGGAGAGAGGGTGTTGTACATCCAGTTATACAATGGGAATATTTTTTTTCACTCAAACTTGGCTGTAAATACTGTTTAAAGTGGTGCTATCCCGCAGTTAGCTTTGCCCGTTAGCCTGTTAGCTTCTTCTCCGTGATTCCATTAGTGTGTATTGGTTGTTCCGCCCCGGTGGCAGGCAAGTTGCAAGCATGGTTTTCTGGCCAGAGACACCAGGGGGAGATGAAAGACCCTCCAATCATCCCATTAACACTTGTATTACCCCCAGAGGGACTACGGAAAGGATTTATTAAGGTAAACACGTTACTTAGTTCTGCTTTAAAGTGCCACACCATAGTCATTGTTCATTCACGCCATACTCAGTGGTGGTAAGCTACTATTGTAGGCACAGCTGCCCTGGGGTAGACTGACAGGAGCAAGGCCGCCAATCTGCTCCTCCAACCACTCACTCACACACCACATTCATTCTGGCCTATTGTACATGTTTTTAGTGGTAGGGGAATTCCGGAGGAAACCTACACAGACACGGGGAGAACATGCAAACTCCACAACCCGGGACCTTCTAGCTGTGAAGCACGAGCTTTGTTTAGAAAAATCCCTGTGAAAAACTTTCCAAATCTTGTTCAGTCCGAGCCTGTGAAGTGTGGAGTCTGTAGGAGCGACGGAGGTGGAGAGGCAAGAGTGCAATGAAAACCTCATTTGGAGAAAACAGCTCTAAAGTTTAGTCACTTTGTCTGCACATGCTTTAGCTACAGTTGTCTCCCAGACAGGAAATGACCATATTAGGATTACAGCGTTACCTCGGCCACAGCCTTTCATGCTACACGTGGATACCAAACGTCAATATTTGTGAATGACAATTGGATGCATGTCCGGCGCACAAGTCGTCAAAAAGTCATGAGATAAACACTTACTTGCCAAGCACACGAGAACGTACTTGTGTTCTTGAGTATTGAGAAACGGCCTAGGACCGGAAGCAGTCGTTAGCTTAGGAAGTTAGCATCATGTTTCTATGCTACATTCTTACACAGCCTATTTTGGGCAGTATTTTGTGCTGTGGCATTTATTTAAACTCCAAGAATGTGTTTTTTCCCCAACACTAATGTATTTTATATTGCTATTTGCTATTGGTATAAATATAGACTAATTACGTTGCCCAGTATTTCTTTAATATCTATTCATTTTGTTACAAATCAGTGAGGTCTTCTTCTCATTCATATTTTCCAGCAACAGTAGCTTATTATGTAACTGAGATGCTACAAACACTACTATAATACCCCCGCCCTATGCAGTAGTGTCCAGTAGTGGACTGTGGCACTTTCATAAGTATTTAGCAGAATACATGTGTACACTTCTCAGATTAGCGCCTCCTCCCTGCCTCGACCGTAGTATCGCGGTTTAATATTTCATAGAGTCCCACCGCGTACGGCAGTAAAAGTGTGTACAGGCTGGTATTTTATAAGGACGCTCCTGTTTGCTAACTCTTTCAGCATGCCAAAATGTTCTTCAGATTCTCGGACTGAGTGTGTGTGTGCTCTCAGCTTCCAGTACCTGTTATATAGTCATAAGAAATATCCCGTTTACTATGTTCTATGGTTAACATGATTATTTGTTTACTGCATTTTAATAATTTTTAAAAACACCTTATTTTATACAGGGGTGGTCAGTAGCAAAGTCAATGTAATATAGTACTGTACTGTGCTTCATGAAGTACTGTAAAAGTAATAAAGCCAAATTGAGAGCAAACTCACAGAGAACAAATGCAATTTCACACAAACCACACTTTGTAATGATTTAAACAATAAGAATTACTCAAACTAATAGAACATTGTTCATAAAACTTAACTAAACAACAATCACAGTAACAATTCAAAGTATAACGAAACAGCAACCTCTTATCAAAAATACGTTTTTTTAGATTCACAGAAGATAATATAGTTATTGCAGAGGAACAGGCATAAGTGTGTCAGTTCTGTGTGTGCTCATGTTGTTTGTCTTCAGAAGCATCTGCAGATTCAGACTCCACTGCAGCCTGTCCATGCCGCTGACCATCGCCACAAACGCCTACTGCGGGACTTTGCGAGGAGAGCATGAACTACAAGCCCGTGGTCCAAGGCGCAATAAAAGAAGCAGAATCTCTGAAAAGTCCTGTCAAATATGAGATTGTAGCTCACTTCTCTTTCACACCATGGTTTTCTTAGTAAAGTAAAGAGACAACTGACTATAAAAGAAGTCAATGAACGCAATAAACTTTTGATCCTATCATTATGTGGTGCTTAAGCTTACCAAGAAGAAATATGAAATATGAAAAATGACAAAAAGGACTCTGAGAAAACAGAGCCTGTGTGGAAAGTGTATTTCAAATCATTCATATGATAAGATTAGAAGAAAACCAACACATTATAAATCGTAGGAGTAAATCCAAAAATGTTGTTTCAATTTGAAAAATATACTCTAACCATGATGTTCATGATGTATATCGGTAGTTTTATAATGACAATAGAGTTTGAGATTCCTAATCGTAAAACAACTAAAAGTAAAAATAGGCCGTGGGTCACCTCTGTCAGCTGCCGAGTCACTACTAGTAAATCCATTTAACACACTGTAATGTCCAAATGCCTTACGTGAACAATCTTCATTGTTTTATTACTGATAGGAATCCCACAAATCGTTGCACTGATGACACAATTCTGATGATACAATATTATAATATGTAATATGTATCATAGTATATATTAGGTTGTTCCGCTCGTAGTTTCCTCAAAGTTTTTAGGGAACCATGTGGAATTATGACATCAAATCGAAAACATGGTGCATGCAACTGATTCCATAATATCCGTATCATTTAAGAACTGCATTTCCATATTGGTAAATAATTATTCAAATATAAACACAAACAGTGGAAGTTACTTTTTTTGGTTAATGGCCCATTGAATACAGCCCATATTTCCTGTGTGCATTTTTTTAATAAGTATAAGTTGGATGAATAGTAGTGATGAAGTGACAATAGTGGTCAATATTGAGAGTGATAAAAACCTCTTTCTAAAAACTTTGGATTCATTATTTTGGTTATTTCACATCTTCACACACTCTAAAGTTCCAACTAAGAATGCTCCCATTGATCATATTTACCTGACATTTAAGTTTAGATAATACTATTTCAGACTGTTCTATTTTTCGGTGCGTCCACCTCAGTGGCCCCTAACCCACACCCCCACCCACCTGACCCCCCTCCCCTTTCAGACCGTTCCAGTCCAGACAGGGGCCAGACCTGTATAACTCTTTACAAGCTGTCTGTCTGTCTCAAGTTCAAACTGCCCAAAAAAAAAAAAAAAAAAGAGTCCAGCTCCAACCTGCGTGATGGGAGCACGGAGCCTGGGCTCAGCAGCAGACCAGGGGCTGGGCGTGGGGGGTCAAGGGGGATGGGCAGAGGGGGCATGGTAAAGCAGTGGGAACTTGAACTTGAGACAGGAAAAAAAAAGGAGCTACATTCCAGGAGACAGATGATCCTCCCGGGACACAGTTACAAGGCGAAAGAGAGGCTTTGGAAGAGACAGGAGTGTAGTGCAGTTTTCAAATATAAGCTTTCAATTTGATACAATAGAAAAATACATTTTGAAATCGACCTCAGCCTAAATGAGAATCTACTTTAAAGAGATATATCTCCTGCAAAATCTTCTTTTCTTTTTTAACTTTTAGTCATGTTGTGAGCAAAAAACTTACATTAACTCAGGTGCCAGGGTAACTTTACTTTTCTTTAACTATACTTCTACGAGTAGCTTTAACACAATATTCTCTTCTACTTTTACTTGAGTAATATCATTTTAAAGTAACACCACTTTTAATTAAAACATTTCATAGTTTCACTTTCCAGTTACAGCTACAGTCACAATTGAAACTTTTCTTGTATCTTATATAGGACTTATTACGTTTGTGTATACTTTTAATGGTATCATCTTTGTAAATATCGTTATTTTCATGTATTTTATGTTTTGCATGTCCGATCAACACTGCAACATGAATGAGATTCCAACGTTTTAATAGTTAATCAGTGCTTCTTTGTATATTGTGTACTTTTACATCAGTCACTATATTTCACAACGTTTTACTTCTACTTGAGCAAAACTATTTTAAAGTAACGTTACTCCAAACGGAGTGAAAATGACTTTACTCACCTCCACTTATACAAAAACTATACACTACTATACAAAAACATTATATGTCACAGTTTGAGCAGTCCTCTTCACTTGGGTCCAGTGGGACTGCAGGGATACCGTTTAAGCCCAGGACTTTTATCATTTTTGGATATAGCTCATCTCATAAGAAGTTGAGCTTAAACGTCAGACTTCGTAGGATCCTTCCAACTTGATGACACCTTCTCTTTTCACATGTCACACACCTGATCCCGATGCATCTCTACAACCAGCACTGAGTTATGCAAATTAAATATATCTTATTCATCCACTTTTTCATATCGGTCGTTAATGCCCCGCTTGTCTAATTCTTTACTCACATCTCAGTTATCAATGTGTGACGTGAAGTTTGAATTTCCCCGTCATCCGATTTTGACAGGATTTTCGAATAACCCATTTAAGCTTTGGATTGGGGAGCCCTTATTTAAGTTTTGAAACCCCCCTACAAAACTACAGCTCCCACAAACATAAAACTAATGGCCAGCAAGCATTTAAAAACAACAGATTAAAAAAAAATGGACAGTAAGGTGGAAAATATGTTCTGCTTGATCCAACGACATGCGCTGTTTTGTTCTGTGTTTTGTCACAAATCTGGCTCGAACCACCATAGCTGTCAAGTCTCCCGTTTTGTCCGGGAAACCATTGTATTTCACCCCTCTGTCCTGGCCGGCCTCCCATATTAGTATTATCTCAAAACTTTACCGTATGCAAACCACTCCGATGAATGATAGTACCAAGATGAAAATCTGCTTTTTAATGGTTAGCTATGACCTTATTCAATTCAATTCAACTTTATCCCAGACTTTATCTCAGAAAAGGTCTAGACAAACAATAAAAATGGCAATTGAAATGGAAGGCTATAACTTTTCCCTGTCCACAACTTGCCATACTAGAGGAAGCCTGTTATGTGAATCATTGTTTTTTCACTCTTTGAAGGCGTTTTCAGGCGGACTATAAACATATTTAGCACGTACCTAGGCAAGGCAAGGCAAGTTTATTTGTAGAGCACAATTCATACACAAGGAAATTTAAAGTGCTTCACAGTTGCATAAAATTACAAAAAACAGATAAATCAATCAATAAAACATCAACATAAAGTTAATCAGTGACAGTAAAAGGCAAGAGTGCAGATAAAATACTTTCAGTTTTCATATGCACGGGTAAAAAGAGCTGTTTTCAGCCTGGATTTGAACATTGTCAGAGTTGAGGCCTGTCTCACATCCTCATGAAGACTGTTCCAGATTTTAGCTGCATGAAACTGAAACGCAGCCTCACTGTGTTTATTATTGACTCTGGGAACCACCAGGAGACCCCTCCCTGAAGTTCTCAGGGCCCGAGATGGTTCATACGGCTCTAACATGTCAGAGATGTATTTTGGTGCTAAACCATGAAAAGATTGTACACAAGCAGAGCTGTTTTAAATTCTATTCTCTGAGTGACAGGAAGCCAGTGCAGAGACCGGAGCACTGGACTAATGTGGTCGTATTTCCTGGTTCTTGTCAGGACTCGAGCAGCAGCGTTCTGGATGTACTGCAGCTCTAACAGCTCGTTTAGAAAGCCAGTGAGCAGGCCGTTACAGTAGTCTAACCTGCTGGAGACAAATGCATGGATGAGTCTCTCTAAGTCTGGTTTTGACACTATTCCTCTGATCTTAGCAATGTTTTTCAGATGGTAAAAAGCTGATGATGTTATTGCTTGATGTGGCTGTTTAAGTTCAGGTCTGAGTCCATGATTACTCCTAGATTTCTAACCTGATTTTTTGGTTTCAGAGCGAGAGACTCAAGGTGACTGATAACACTTTGTCTTTGTGTCTGTGGGCCAAAGACAATGATCTCAGTTTTGTCTGAGTTTAGTTGGAGAAAGTTGTTTTGCATCCACAAACTGATCTGTTCGATGCAGTGACAGAGTGTATCTACAGGCCCATGTTCACCTGCCATCAGTGACACATAGATCTGAGTGTCATCTGCGTAGTTGTGGTACGACACATTGTTGCTGTTTATTAGCTGACCCAATGGAAGCATGTACAAGTTGAATAAGAGGGGTCCCAAGATTGACCCCTGGGGGACTCCACAGGTCATGGAAATTTTGTCTGAGACACAGATGCCAATTTCGACAAAGTACGTCCTATCCTCGAGATAGGACTTGAACCAGTTTAGAGCAGTACCAGAGATTCCCACCCAGTTTTCTAACCTGTGAAGTAAGATCCCGTGGTCCACTGTGTCAAAGGCAGCGCTCAGGTCCAGCAGAACTAAAACTGAGACCTTACCTGCGTTGGTGTTCATACGGATATCATTTGTCACCTTGATCAGAGCTGTCTCAGTGCTGTGGTGGGGCCTAAATCCTGACTGGAAAGTATCAAACACATTGTTAGATAGGAGAAGTAAGTGAGCTGTTGATATATTACTTTCTCTAGGACTTTTCCTAAGAACGGTAGGTTTGATATGGGCCGGTAGTTGTTCAGTACCTTGGGATCAAGGCTGCTCTTCTTTAGAAGAGGCTTAATGACCGCGATTTTCAAGGCCTTTGGAAATGCTGCAGTCTCAAATGAGATGTTAACTAACTGAACAAGTTGTGGTAACAAGCTGGTCAACACAGACTTCAGAAATCTAGTGGGTAATTCATCAAGGCAGCATGTACATGAACTCAGACCCGAGATAACCTCTTCGATTGTTTTGTCAGTAACAGGAGTGAAATGTGTCAGCTCAAGGTGTTTATCTGGTGTCAGGGTTGCTATTTGTGTTGTGGAAATTATGGCATTTTTAATGCCTTGGACTTCGTCATAAAAAAATATTGCAAACTCATTGCACTTAGATGTAGAGATTAGTTCTAAGGGCAGTGAAACGGTAGGGTTAGTTAATCTGTTTACTGTGGAAAACAGAACACGAGAATTGTTTCTGCAGTTTGCGATGATTTTAGAGAAGTACTTCTCCCTTTCTCCACGCAAACTCCGGTTGAACTCACAAAGCACTTCTTTGTAGATCTCAAAATGAACCTGGAGCTTTGACTTGCGCCATTTCGGTTCGGCTTTTCGGCACTCCCTTTTCTGTGCCCTGACCAAATCTTCACTTCTCCAAGGTGCCTTTTGTCTATTGTTAACCATTTTAACCTTAACAGGAGCAATAGTATCCAAAACTTTTAAGACGCTTGATGTATAAGAGTCCAACAGATTATCAGCATTAGAACATGGAGGATTTTCAAATCTGATCATTTCCATAAACTGTGTCCTTGTTGTATCATTTATGTGTCTTCTTTGAATAACTCCAGGCCCAACCACTGGTTTGGGTGCAACAGACAGGTCAAAGAAGACACAAAAATGATCAGATAAAGCAGCATCAACAACATTCACATTTGATATATTAATACCTTTTGTAATAATTAGATCTAGAGTGTGACCTTTGTTGTGGGTCGCCTCACTCACGTGCTGAGTTAAACCAAACATTTCAAGAACAGCATTAAGTTCTTTTGCATGCCTGTCATTGGTCACATCCACATGCACATTAAAATCACCTGAAATGACTAAACAATCGAAATCAGTGCATATAAATGAAAGTAATTCAGTAAAATCTTCGATAATTTTTGAAAGACACATACTCAAATGATACAAAAACCCCAAATGACAATTTGTGGATGACTATATTGTCCCTGAATATTGCACCCCCGCCCCTTTGGTTTTGGCGTGTTTCAGACACAAAATTGAAATTGTATGGACTACACTCAATCATAACTGCGTTACCAGTGTTTTAAGCCATGTTTCAGTTAAAAACATAAAATCTAGATTATAAAAGGAAATAAAACTATATATTAAAAAGGACTTGTTTTTTAACAATCTGACATTGAGTACAGCATGTTTGAGATTTATCTGTGTTTGAGTGGATGGAATCTTTTTGCAAGGGATATGGATTAGAGTTCTTTGATTGGACGGTCTGACTGTCCCTCTCTTATCTAATCTATGTTGTTTGACTGTACCAATTGTTTCAGAAGAACATACTCCCTCTGTGGATCTTTGGTTGGTTTTGAGTTTGCTATGCATGGTAGCAACGGAGAGGCCCCTAATGTCCTAGACAGCAGCAGTGAAGCTGCTGGAGATAACAGCTGTGGGCACCGGTGATGGGGGCCGAGCTGGGGAGACCTTGGTTGGTAAAAAAGGCGGAAGTGGGAGAGGGGCATGATACTTCTTTGGGGATGAAAGCCTTCGTCTTGACATGACTGGAGTGAGGGGAGTCATTTAATCCCTTGCTTTATCAAGGGTTCAAAATGGTTGGGAAATCCCATAGGTGACTTTGGAGATGGGAATGGCCATGTATTCAACTGAAACAGCCGGGAGAATGTGTTTATTCTTCCGTCGATGTTTGGGATAGGTCCACTGATGAAAATGTGTATTGCCTCTTTATCCAGACAATCAAGTCTCTCAAAAAGTTTATTAAACTTTCTTTCAGGGCTTCAGACTCTCTGTCTTTTATGTCAACAGCACCTACAGCCATAAATGTTTTGGCAAAGCTAGAGACAATAAACCAGCACGCCAAGCTCAGTGTTAGCCTGTAGCATGAAAACATTATATCATGGTTACTGGTTAGCACTCCTGCTTCATGAGTATTTGGGCCGTTGAATGACTTTGCTCCTCTCTATGTCTCTATATCTTGATTTGCTTGAAATTACATCCATAATTAAGTTAAAAGTAGCTGTGAAGCAGTAGGTGTTGTCCCTCTCAAACGTGACCATTGTTTGTTTGTTTGTTTGTTAGGACAGTGCAAGTTAATGAACAAGCCACACCGGATTGTAGCCTTGGGCTAATTTCCATCCGTCGTCCCCCATGCGCACTCTCAAACACACTCTCATTCATCCTGGCCTATTGTACATGTTTTTAGTGGTAGGGGAAACCGGAGTACCCGGAGAAAAACCTACGCAGACACGGGGAGAACATGCAAACTCCAAACAGAAAGGCCCCGGCCTTGGTGGGAATCGAACCCGGACCTTCTAGCTGTGAAGCACAAGCGCTAACCACTGTACTACCGTGCCGCCCATTAGTGGATGTTTCCAAAGATGCTGCCTATATTATAACTTCTTTAGAATGTTGAGAAATGAACTACAGTCAAAAGCTGGTCCTTAATGTTTGGACAAAGCTAGAAGCAATAAACCAGCAATCAATAATTGGCATTATTGATAGCATTCCCTGTTTTTATGTGCAAATTTGGACAGCTGAATCACTTTGCTCCTCTCCATGTCTCCATATCTACATTTGGTAGAACATAAATTCCGAATTCCGAATTGTTTTAAAGTAGCTGTGAAGCAGTGGGTTAAAGAGTTGTCTTTTTCCACTTTGTTGTCCCCCTCAAACATGACCATTAGTGGGCATTTCCAAAGATGCCGTCTGTAGCTTTTTTAGAATGTGAGAAATTAAGTACAGTCAAAAATTGCTCCGTATACAGTGGGTTGAAAAAATATAAATTTTATGTGAAGACACACACTGACACACAATATACAGTGCCTCTCGAAAGTACTAATACACCATGAACTTTTGCACATTTTGTCATGTTTACAACCATAAACATAAAGATTTTATTTTGATTTTTTCACAGACAACTGTGAAGTGAAAGCAAAAATGATACATAATTCTGTTATTTTTCAAAAAATAGAAAAGTGAAAAGTAGGGCGTGCATAAGTATTCATACAGCATTTTCTGAGTGCATTAAATTGCCTTTATAACATTCCTAATAGTTACAGCTGTTCTGTGAGGGCCTCAGAGCTATGGTCGGAGTGTATTGGTCACTAAACAACATCATGAAGTCCAATAACACACCAGAGAGGTCAGGGACAAAGCTGTGGAGACGTTTAAAGCAGTGTTAAGTTATACAAAGATTTCCCAAGATTTGAACATCTCACGGAGCACTGTAACAGCTCTGGACAGTGCTGTTACCAAACTTACCAAACTTACTGACCGAACAGTGCCTTGTTCGGTCAGTAAGTTTAGGAGGACGGCCGGGTCTTGGTAGGTTGCAGTGATGCCAGACTCTTTCCATTTCTGGATGGTGTATTTAACTGTACTTTGAGAGATGTTCAAAGCTTTGGAAATCTTTTTATAACCTAACCCAGCTTTATACGTCTCAATAACTTTATCCCGGACCTGTCTGCTGTGTTCTTGGACTTCATGATGCTGTCTGCTCCCCAATAGTCTCTTAACAGACCTCTGAGACCATCAGAGAGCAGCTGTATTTGAACTGACATTAGATTAAACACAGGTAGACTCTATTTAGTCATTAGGTCAACATGTCAGCATTCAGAAATCCTCAGGCAACTTCTCAAGGCAATTGGTTGCACTAAAAGGAAAGGGGTATAGATACTTTTGCACACCTCACTTTTCAGATTTTACTATTAAAAAAAGGTTCAAAATCGTGTAGCCTATAAAATTCCTTTCACTTCACTATTGTGTGTCACTTATTGTATATCAAATTTCAACTAAATATATTTATGTTTGTGGTACATATATGTGTGTACAAAATGTCAAAAAGTGAAAGGGGTACTGATACTTTTTCACCCACTGTAAATAGCATAAAGCTAACGTTAGATATATTTGCATTATTGTTAGCAATCCCTGTTTTATGTACAAATTTGGGCTGTTGAACCACTTTGCTCCTCTTCATGTCTCAATTGACATTTGGTAGAAGGTACATCTACCAAATGCAATGGGGCGCGTCACAGCGCGCGACCCTGCTGTCTCTCTGGTGTTTCTCATCTTTATTCTCGTGGAATCTTGCTTATTTTAATTAAATTTTGTGTGGATATGAACTGTGGGTGCATCGGTCACAGAATGGACAAACGCGTAAAGACTCTTAGACTCTTGCACTGCTGTGCGTACTTCTGATGTGTATGGACTTCTATGGCCATGGAGTGACCGGACATGGCGTGAACGGGAGATTAACGTACAGCTGTGATCATCTTCTAGCTCTGCGGACTTCAACCCTTGTCATCACCAGACACTATTCCACCAGAGCTCTGTAGGTCGGTTGCTGCTAAGCACCGAAAACGAGGAAGACGCAGGGGGAGTACGCAGGAGACTCAAATATCTCCAAGTGGAAAACCGCTGCAAACTCCCTCCCCTCCCTACAGTTTTACTGTCTAACTTACAGTCTATCAGGAATAAGTTAGATGAGCTAGAGGCATGCGCCACTCTTAAACATGAAGTGAAAAATGCCTGCTTACTCGCTGGCAGCGAAACTTGTGTGACATGACGAGTGGTATATAAAATAAATAAAAGCCTGACAACGCCATCCAGTGTAAACTGGAAAAAATGTGCTTTAAGGCACACAGGTTCGACCCATAAGGACAGAGGCAGCATGTTCCTTGTACATCAGTTTAGTTTATTTCTATGTTTTACTTTTTGTCTTTCTTTGAGATTTCATACCTTCTTTGCACAGGTCATCACAGTTTTCGTTATATTTAGTTGGGCTCACAAAATGCCCGGAACAGGTCAACGAAAAGGAAACAAAACAAGGAGAAAGCAAGACAAGGAGAAACAGACAGCAGCGTGGTTAGGTCCACCTAAATGTAAATAAAAGGTAGTTAAGGAACCAGTCACGCAAAATAAAGGCAATCCACTAGGCAAGGCCGATCCTACCGTCGCACGCCCACATCTAGCCCTTCTCGGCCGGCTCGGTGCTTCGATAGCCCCCGAGTTCCGTCACAGGAGGGCCCCAGCAGACCCCGAGCCACCATGTACCGAGAGCGAGCAATGGACGCCATGGAGTGGTGCGCGTTGAGGCTCTCAACCACCCGTGACGCTAAAATTAGACCTGCATTAGCAGCTACACCAATAAGAAAGAACCAACCAACCAACCATAGCTACCTGGACCTGTGGAAAACAGCACACACAACCCTGGGCCCAGCCCAACCAGGCTGGAAGACGCCAGTGAGGAGACACAGGAAGTGCGTGTGAACCAGGGTCGCTTTTATACTATTTAAAACGCTAGCGCCCTCTGCTGCCTGTTTCAATATTTAAAATATACAAGTTTAATACAATTACTTAAAATACAGTTTCTAAAAACTGGTATTGCCACACTTGGCTCACTGAGCAGGACTTGGACGCCGACCTCAACTTGACTGGGTTTGGATGCCCTATACGCATGGACTGATCGGCGGAGGCCATCGGGAAAAGCCATGGCGGAGGTGTGTTAAAGTTTGGAATGAGGACAGCATAAGTACTCTCCGAGGATCACTTGAGTGCACTGACTGGGAATGTTTTATCAACGTTTGTGCGGACATTAATGAAGTTTTTGACACTGTCTCGTCTTACGTCACCTTCTGTGTTGATTCTGTTATTCCTTCCAAAGAGATTATCATATACCCTAATAATAAGCCATGGGTTACAAAAGAGCTTAAGTCAGTCTTAAATAAAAAGAAAAGGGTATATTTTTCAGGAAATGCACTGGAAAGGAAAGAGGTCTCAAGAGAACTTGATCCCCTGCAGTTCGCTTATCAAGCGGGTAAGGGTGTGGACGATGCTAAAATATTCCTTTTAGATAAATTAACACTTGAGAAAAAGTCCCCCTCTCACGCAAGAATTTTTTTTGCAGATTTTTCTTCAGCTTTCAATAAGATGCAGCCCCATATTCTAATTGAGAGACTATCCTCTATCTTTAAACTGCCTGATCAAATCTTGATGTTGCTCTTAAACTTTTTAACCAACCGCATTCAGAGAGTTCTTGTGAACAGTCACATGTCTAGCACTCTTGTTTCAAATACAGGGTTCCCTCAGGCTGTGTACTATCGCCATTGCTCTATATCATGTATACAGACAGCTGCAGGTCTGTCCATGGGAGCAGTTACATTATTACATTTTCCGATGATACTGCACTATTGACCCTTCTGCATGGAGCAGACTCTGATCATGGTCCTGCTCTGCCTGCTTTCATCCAGTGGTGCGACGACAACTTTCTCGACTTAAATGTGACAAAAACTAAAGAGCTTGTTGTCGATTTTAGGAGGAATCCGGAGAGCCCCAAACCTAGCTTTATCCACGGGGAGGAGGTGGAAAAGGTTGACTCTTTTAAGTACTTGGGGACTGTTTTTGATTCCTTCTTACGATTTGATAAAAACACAGAGCAAACTGTCAAACGTGGACAGCAGCGTGTTCACCTGTTGAGGAAACTGAACTTTTTAATGTATCAGCAAATATTTTTATCATACTTTTATTGAATGTGTCTTAACCTGTCTGTGAAAGATAAGAACAGTCTGAACCACATTGTCAAAGTGTGCAGTAAGATTTCTGGTGTGCGTTTTGAAGACCTCGCCTCTGTAAGGAAAGAGTCCCGCAAAAGACTCGATCGATTTTGGGTCAACCAAATCGTGTTTTGCGTCGTACTTTACTCCGATGCCCTCCGGGAGGCGATATGTCGCTCCCCAACGAGAAAAGAAATATATATATATATATATTCAAATTATTTCATTCCGACTGCGGTCAGGATTTTAAATGACACTAGCTAGGAAGGCAGTGTTTATCTTTCTTCTTTTTTCCTCATCTTTACTGGTCCACTTGTGTCCTGATGCACTTACAGTTCATGACGTATTGAATGTGGTTGTACTGTATGTGTCTCCTTTGTATTGTTTTTTTATGACCAGAGAACAGCGAACAGAATTGCCCTTTGGGATAAATAAAGTTGTTTTGTTTTGATTTGATTTGACATCCATCATTTCTCAAAGTAGCGGCGATGTAGTATAAATGAAAGAGTTGTACCTTTTTTTCTGTGCCCCTCAAACGTGACCATTAGTGGACGTTCCCAAAGTTCTCATCTGTATATTGCTTATTTAGAAAGTTGAGATGTCACATGAATTTTCTCTTTCAATTTCTCTTTTTTTTTGCAAGTTACAGCTGCCAAACATTTGGTGCCGGGGCGTTTTTTTTCCACGTCCACAGCATGTGCTTGTGCAACCCCATCTGGACCTGAAGCAGCTATTCCGCTGCTTCAGGTCATTCCAGCTCAGAGTCAAACGCATTGGCCTGTACAAAACACTCTTGGCCAATCAAGAATGAGCCACCCCCGATACACAACATCCATTATCTCGTCTGAAAAGGCCCCTACCTTCTCCAGACTATAAAACCGCTCGCTCCCTGTCTGTCCATCCGTGCACGTGACGGTGTGTGAGTGCGTGCGTGTGTGAGAGCGAAGGGGTTAAAGATTAGCATTGAACTTGACAAACGGCTGCTGCTGTTGACTCTCTTTACGGCCCCGTCTCTGTCCTCCTGTAAAACTACAATACGGACGGAAGCCCAGGAGCTCATAAAGCCGCTCCCCTTTGCTCCACATACCAGACTGTCCAGAGCCGAGCGAGCGAGCCAGGGAACGGGAGGGTGGGTGGGGGTCGGCGAGGATTCATTAGACAGGTTAGCCAAAACTGTTCTGTCAACGCGCAGCTTCCTCCCATTTGACCAATTCTGACGAGTGGAGTTTGGGCGATCTCCTTTGAACGTGTCCGCGACAGGAAAATGGCGGCAACACACACATTATTGTAGGATTTTCAAAACCCACTGACCAGGTTGAAGTATGAAGTATGAAGCTGATTAACACTTTGGGGGCAGAGGAAAGCAGAAATTGAATTGGGGGATGGAAATTTAAGTCTTTAGACAAACGTTTTGCAGTTGATAACATAAGCGAGGCAAGTGGACTCTATACACATTATAAGACATTTCAAAACAAAGAAATTGGCTTTCCAGCATTAGGCGTACACTAGGGTGGTTCATAAAATTAACGTTGGCCAAATTTTGCCAGATCGTTTTTTGCCTTGGTATTCTCTGCATCTGTACAAAAAATGTACAGATGACCATTAAGAAATGTACAGATGCTGTAGATTGTTTGTACAGCATCTGTACAAAAAGCCCTAAAAACCCCTAATGTGCAACAATTACATTTTCACATTGTTATCGATAAGCCTGTCGTGATAATTACTACATAAACACATCACTCCATAAGTAAAATGAAGGACAATAACATTTTAAGATAAATGCACGTCATGCTGCGTGTGCTTAAATACAGAAGAATGAACCCTCTCACAGCGCTGAGTGAGCTCCATGTGTCGTCTCCATGTGCGTAAAACCAGACCCACAAAAAGAAGCTCAAAAGACTCGATGCAAAGTATTTCTTTTGCCAGAGCAGAACAACTACCGTCTCTCGTCACTCACCGCTCCATCCACTTCTGTGAAGGGCTCACTGAAGGCCAAATGAACGGCAGGAGGATAACCCTGATGATGTGAGGTCCTGTCTCACAGATGAGAATCCGCAACAAAAAGTTCATTCCTTGAAGGTCATCAACGACAGAGAGAGGCATTGTCCTTATTAAACACTCTCAACCATATGTACGAAATGAAGACCAAAAGCAGCTTTTGCTCTGCATTGTGCAAGTCGCCTACACACAGATAAAGTATCAAAGAGAACAAAGTTGTAACTGTTCTAATGTTCTTACACACGTAGTACAAGTACAGGACACTGGGACAGTTTATTAATGACTTATTTCTCTTTGTGTCATTCTGTTTACTGTGAAAGTTAGGCCTAGAGCAATTGGCTACATTTTTGGTACAGATGTTCAAAATGTCAATAGGAACAAGGCAAAATGGGATCTGGCAAAATCTGAAAAACCTTTACTGACATTATTGTGCTGTACACTGATGGTGACCACTGACCCTCTTGTCTATGCAAAGAGGAACAGCAGGACTTGGCCTCCCATCGAGGTTCTGGGATACAGCTGTCCTTCCAGTCTTCAACAAGTGCCGTGCTAGTTCCTCGCTTACCTTTAGACGCCTCCGATCCCACATCCAGATCCTAACCTTAACCCAGCCGATGTTCTCTTGCTCAAAGAGGGGTTTGAACGTCCAACCTGGGCTCTCATCTGTCGTAGGGTCTAGACCGGTTGACCAGGGCTGGGACCGGTTCCATGAAGAATAGGAGCTACGTGTAGCTACGGACGACACAATGCACCAGGAGTCAAACCCCCTATAATCATTTATTTGTTTACTTTTTTTGGTATTTTTTAGCTAGAGTTGATGAGCCCATTAAAAGATCCCAAGAGATTCTTCGCTTCATTTGAACGACTGTGAGAACATCAGAAACATGAAGATTGCGACCAAATTCACCCTCTGTACGGCAACACGACGGGTACAAAACGTTCTTCCTTGTTGTGAGTCATTGACAAGGACAATATATTTCTCCACAGCGCCACCTACTGTTCTGGAGCTGTGCATCAGAAGGCTTATTTTGGACAAAATATGTTCCCAACTTTTACCTTTTACTTTATAGAAATGTAGTGGAGTAAAGTTACAGTCAGGTCTGAGGAGAGGTGAGCCGCTCACAGCAAACACACACACACTTGTTTGTACATTTGTTTAGGTATTTTTTCAACAATAAAATGTGTGTAAGAAAACCCATATTTATATTGTAGTATTCATTGGATGAAAAGTGTTGTGGTGTGACCTTTAGAAAAAAAAACCATTGAAATTGTATTATTGTATAGTTACAGAATATTGAATACTCGCCTTATAATGTATTTAATAACGTATTCTGTTACTTTGTCCAATCAGAGCATTGTATTCTGAATACCTAATACTTTCATGTTGATTTGCATTATGTGAATACGGCATACAGTATTATCAATAACATGTAACCTGTTGCACGCATGTGGCATGGTAGCGGTTAGCGCTTGTACTTCACAGCTAGAAGGTCCCGGGTTCGATTCCCACCTGGATGGGGCCTTTCTGTGTGAAGTTTGCATGCTCTCCCTGTGTCTGCGTAGGTTTCCTCCAGGTACTCCGGTTTCCCCTACCACTGAAAACATGCACAATAGATGAATCCTCCAGCCAGGTGTTTCTGACCACCAGCCTGGCTCCACATCTGGAGATGGGTCCCCAGGCGCGGTACTGCCGCCGCTCACTGCTCCTTAAGGGTCGTCTCAGCGGCGTCGAAGGATGGGTCAAATGCAGAGGATGAATTTCGATATCAATGACAAAATAAAGAACCTTAACCTTATTTACTATTAATTAGCATTGCAAAAAGCACTTTGCAAATGCCCTTAGTCTAGAACAACAGAGAGCTAAACCTTTCCCTGGCTGTTTTGATCTTTTCTTACCTGTTAATATTATGAATATAAAACTGAAATGTAATTATGTAGTACTGCTGTATTGTTTGTTTGTTGCTTTATTTGTCATTATACATGAACTGTACAGCGAAATGTGTCCTCTGCATTTAACTCATCCCTCGACGCCACTGGACGACCCATAGGGAGCAGTGGGCAGCAGCAATGCTGTGCCCGGGGACCCATCTCCATGATGTGGACCCAGGCTGGTGATCAGAATCACCTGGCTGGAGGATTCACCTATTGCACATGTTTGTTTGTTTTTTATTCCTTTGATTTTAGGATAGTAACTGTATTCTAATTACCCTCAAATGAAATGGTAACTTTACCTGAATACAGTTGCTCATATTGCATACTACCCAATAATGTCTATATATAGAGTCTTATTTCAAGTAAATTAAGATTGTTATTTTGTTGGGGTTTTTTAGTTTTTTTGCTTTAAGTGTAAAAACTTGCCCCATGGACAGAATATTTGAAATGTATAGCTCAAATCAAAGGCAAAGAAAAAAAATGGTATCGCAGATCTTGCTAATTACGAATGTGACTAATGAACCCATGATAACCTGTTCCAGCTATTTGCCTCTCTTGCACTATTCGGTATAACCGCACTCATATCTGCTGGTAATACTTCTATTGCTGGGTTTCAGGTTCAGAATGTGATGATGTCACAGGACCCAGTGGGGGGCAGGAAACCTTTTTTCCTATTAACTGCATTACACTTTCACAAGTCATATCTAAAAAGAAGATTTATGAAATACAAAACTGATATCAGTCACTGGGTCCATGATCTCTCTGTACAAGACCAAAAATTTCCTCAAAAACTAAATAATTTGACCTCTATATAATATTATAGGCCTTTAGAATGCTGTGATGTCACCTGAAACCATCCCTGCTGTTTCTCTGTGTTAAATTGTTATTTTATATATTTTGATCTTAATCTGTTTTCATGCCATTGTTTTCTAGTTTAGTTTTAGTTTACTATTTATCTCTACTATGCATTCCATAGTCAGTGAGCTTGTTCACTGACAATCGCAATAAATCTATTTTTATCCTGATCATTTGCACTTTGGTAACTTGTATTGATTGTCATGTTAGATGTTGTCATAACTTATTGAGAGTGCTTTGTTATGTGAAGGGGCGTGAGCATTGAGCCGGATGTCTCAAGACAATTTCAGAATTTCAACAATTACAGTGTATTTGATATAATTCTTCACTGAAACTAGTATAGATCTGTGGTGAAATAACATAGCAAAAAAATATAATACATATTACTAGTACACTACCTACCTAAAAAACAGTATATTGTGGATGTGTCTTTACAGGAATCATTGACCCAAAGTATTGTTTAAATAATTCCAAATGTCCTTACATGTTTTACGCTGCTATTACGCACAGCGAGCACACACATGGGATTATTTTTTTGTTTTTGTTTTTTTTACATATGTGCCCGTGTTTAACTTTATTGCGATTTTGTGCGTGTCGTAACAATTGGTGTGTGCGTTTTTATTTTATTTTTACGAGCGCGCCGGGACCGTATTGATCGGGAAGAGTCCAGACGGCCCAGTGATCAACGCGGACCTTTTCAAATCAAGAGGAAACACCAGGAGGAAAAAAAAAAATAGTATATGTTTACAAGAAACTGGATTCATTGATTTGACTAGCGCTGTATTAGACAAGGTTAAAGAGTTCATTCATCAACGGCTTGTGCGTAAAAAACGTCTCATTTATATGTTCACGTAATTCTACGCCGAAAAACAAAAGGATCAAGACAGAATATAAAAACATATAATTTTAGAATAATGTACACTGACTCAAACCCCTGTTCAACTAAAGTCAACTTAAACCTGTTTTTGTCACTTACACGATGTACGCAGATGTTTTTCGTATTTCCAAATAATGGGATGGAAGTAAAAAAAAAAAAAAAAAGTAGCCCTATGATAAAACTGCTCTGAGAGTACACTTGTTGCCTTACTATTTCACTCTTAATAGGCCTGTAGACACTGCAGGTGCATAAAGACAAAGGGCAAACATTAATTCAGAGAGAAGGATTCGAGGCTGTCGCTTTAGCCCACACAGAAATCAACACACAGAAATAGATAGCCACTGAAAAGGCATTTTATGCGTAAAAACAACTTCCAAAATCGTTCCGTTTCTTTGTCTGTGTGTGTATATGGGCAGGTTTGAATGTAGGAATAGAAGTTAATTTCCCAAATACATTTATGAAGAAAGGCTTAAAAAGAAACGATGAAACGGATTTCTTTGTTTCTAGTAAATAGAGGTAATTGACTTTTGCCTGCAGATTCTCAGAATCCATTCCACCAGCATGTTTTGCGCATCAGATATTCGCACGTAGCCACTCTCCATCTCCGCCACAATCATCCAATTCCGACAAGCGCTGTTTTAAATAATGAGAAACGGCACGGGCTGATATCGACATGCCGTGCGCCGCGGCGGGAATGCGGGCGTGATTGATGGCCGAGCCCGCCACTGAGGCTCGTAAAAGAGCGGAGCTGCAGACGCTCGCGCACGCGCGCACCTCCCGGCCGTCACTCACACGCTCGCTCCTGTGCCAGTGCGCGCGGTCCCTGGGCTGGTTGTGTGCGTGTCTGCGCCGGGGCTGTGCTTGTAAAGGCCGATCACGTGACGGGGCCAAGGTCAAGGGCCACTCCACGCGCAAGGAGGAGGTGTATGTGTGTGTGTGGTATTATGAGTGCTTTGATCGGGACGTGTTCAACAAGACTGTCCCGTTTGCAGCGCCCATCAGCTGTCAGCTTTAGTCCTGGTCTAGTCCTGTTTAGCCTTATAGTTAAGTCCTGGTTTAGCCTATAGTTTAGCCCTGGTTTAGCCTTATAGTTTAGCCCTGGTTTAGCCTTATAGTTAGTCCTGGTTTAGCCTTATAGTTTAGCCCTGGTTTAGCCTTATAGTTAAGTCCTGGTTTACCCTATAGTTTAGCCCTGGTTTAGCCTTATAGTTAAGTCCTGGTTTAGCCTTATAGTTTAGCCCTGGTTTAGCCTTATAGTTTAGCCCTGGTTTAGCCTTATAGTTTAGCCTGTTTAGCCTTATAGTTTAGTCCTGGTTTAGCCCTATAGTTTAGCCCTGGTTTAGCCTTATAGTTTAGCCTGGTTTAGCCTTAGTTTAGCCCTGGTTAGCTTATAGCCTGGTTTAGCCTTATAGTTTAGCCCTGGTTTAAGCCTTATAGTTTAAGTCCTGGTAGCCTATAGTTTTTTTTTTTTTTAGCCCTGGTTAGCTTATAGTTTAGCCCTGGTTTTAGCCCTATAGTTTAGCCTGGTTTAGCCTATAGTTAGCCGTTTAGCCTTATAGTTAGCCTGGTTTAGCCTTATAGTTTAGCCGGTTTTAGCCTTATAGTTTAGTCCTGTTAGCCCTATAGTTTAGTCCTGTTTGCTTAATAGTTTAGCCCTTTTAGCCTTATAGTTTAGCCCTGGTTTAGCCTTATGTTTGTATGTTTAGTCTGGTTTAGCCTTATGTTTAGTCTGGTTTAGCTTATATTAAGTCCTGGTTTAGCCCTATAGTTTAGCCTGGTTTAGCCTATAGTTAGTCCTGGTTTAGCCTTATTTTTTTTAGCCTTATAGTTTAGCCCTGGTTTAGCCTTATAGTTTAGCCCTGGTTTAGCCTTATAGTTTAGCCTGGTTTAGCCTATAGTTTAGTCCTGGTTTAGCCTATATAGCCTTGATAGTTAGTCCTGGTTTAGCCTTATAGTTTAGTCCTGGTTTAGCCTTATAGTTTAGTCCTGGTTTAGCCCTATAGTTTAGTCCTGGTTTAGCCTTATAGTTTAGTCCTGGTTTAGCCTTATAGTTTAGCCCTGGTTTAGCCTTATAGTTTAGCCCTGGTTTAGCCTTATAGTTTAGCCCTGGTTTAGCCTTATAGTTTAGCCCTGGTTTAGCCTTATAGTTTAGTCCCTGGTTTAGCCTTATAGTTTAGTCCTGGTTTAGCCTTATAGTTTAGTCCTGGTTTAGCCCTATAGTTTAGCCTGGTTTAGCCTTATAGTTTAGTCCTGGTTTAGCCTTATAGTTTAGCCCTGGTTTAGCCTTATAGTTTAGCCCTGGTTTAGCCTTATAGTTTAGTCCTGGTTTAGCCTTATAGTTTAGTCCTGGTTTAGGCCCTATAAAGTTTAGCCTGGTTTGCCTATAGTTTAGTCTGGTTTAGCCTTATAGTTTAAGTCCCTGGTTTAGCCCTTATAGTTTAGTCCTGGTTTAGCCTTATAGTTTAGAATCCTGGTTTCCTTAGCAGCCCTATTAGTTTAGTTTTAGCCTGGTTTAGCCTTATAGTTTAGCCCTGGTTTTAGCCTTATAGTTTAGCCCTGGTTTTAGCCTTATAGTTTAGTCCTGGTTTAGCCCTTAGTTTAGTCCGGTTTAGCCTTATAGTTTAGCCCTGGTTTAGCCTTATAGTTTAGCCCCTGGTTTAGCCCTTATAGTTTTAGCCCCTGGTTTTAGCCCTTATAGTTTTGGCCCTGGTTAGCCTTATATTTAGCCCTGGTTTAGCCTATAGTTTAGCCCTGGTTTAGCCTTTATTAGTTTTATTATATTTTCCCTGGTTTAGCCTTATAGTTTAGCCCCGGTTTTAGCCTTATAGTTTAGCCCCGGTTTAGCCTTATAGTTTAGCCCTGGTTTAGCCTTATAGTTTAGCCTGGTTTAGCCTTATAGTTTAAGTCCTGGTTTAGCCTTATAGTTTAGCCCTGGTTTAGCCTTATAGTTTAGCCCTGGGTTTAGCCTTATAGTTTAGTCCCTGGTTTAGCCTTATAGTTTAGTCCTGGTTTAGCCTTATAGTTAGTCCTGGTTTAGCCTTATAGTTTAGTCCTGGTTTAGCCCTATAGTTTAGCCCTGGTTTAGCCTTATAGTTTAGTCCTGGTTTAGCCTTATAGTTTAGTCCCTGGTTTAGCCTTATAGTTTAGTCCTGGTTTAGCCTTATAGTTTAGTCCTGGTTTAGCCTTATAGTTTAGTCCTGGTTTAGCCTTATAGTTTAGCCCTGGTTTAGCCTTATAGTTAGTCCTGGTTTAGCCTTATTTAGTTTTATTAGGTCCTGTTTAGCCTTAGTTTAGTCCCTGGTTTAGCCTTATAGTTTAGTCCCTGGTTTAGCCTTATAGTTTAGTCCTGGTTTAGCCTTATAGTTTAGCCCTGGTTTAGCCTTATAGTTTAGCCCTGGTTTAGCCCTATAGTTTAGTCCTGGTTTAGCCTTATAGTTTAGCCCTGGTTTAGCCTTATAGTTTAGCCCTGGTTTAGCCTTATAGTTTAGCCCTGGTTTAGCCTATATTTATGTTTAGTCCTGGTTTAGCCTTATAGTTTAGCCCTGGTTTAGCCTTATAGTTTAGTCCTGGTTTAGCCTATAGTTTAGTCCTGGTTTTAGCCTTATAGTTTAGCCCTGTTTAGCCTTATAGTTTTAGCCCTGGTTTAGCCTTATAGTTTAAGTCCTGGTTTAGCCTTATAGTTTAGTCCTGTTTAGCCCTTCCATAGTTAGTCCTGTTTAGCCCTTTAGTTTGTCCTGGTTTAGCCTTATAGTTTAGCCCTTGTTAGCCTATAGTTTAGTCCTGGTTTAGCCTTATAGTTGTGGTTTTAGCCTTTATATGTTTAGCCCTGGTTTAGCCTTATAGTTTAGTCCCTGTTTAGCCTATAGTTAGCCCTGTTTAGCCTTATAGTTAGCCCGGTTAGCTTTGTTTTTTTTCTTTAGTTTAGCCTGGTTTAGCCTATAGTTTAGCCCTGGTTTAGCCTTATAGTTTAGCCCTGGTTTAGCCTTATAGTTAGCCTGGTTTGCCTTTTTTGTCTGGTTTAGCCTTATAGTTTAGCCTGGTTTAGCCTTATAGTTTAGCCCTGGTTTAGCCTTATAGTTTAGCCCTGGTTTAGCCTTATAGTTTAGCCCTGGTTTAGCCTATAGTTTAGCCCTGGTTTAGCCTTATAGTTAAGTCCTGGTTTAGCCTTATAGTTTAGCCCTGGTTTAGCTTATAGTTTAGCCCTGGTTTAGCCTTATAGTTAGCCCTGGTTTAGCTTATAGTTTAGTCCTGGTTTAGCCTTATAGTTTAGCCCTGGTTATAGTTATAGTTTAGTCCTGGTTTAGCCTTATAGTTTAGCCCTGGTTTAGCCTTATAGTTAGTCCTGGTTTAGCCTTATAGTTTAGCCCTGGTTAGCCTTTAGTTAAGTCCTGGTTTAGCCTTATAGTTTAGCCCTGGTTTGCCTTATAGTTAAGTCCTGGTTTAGCCTTATAGTTTAGTCCTGGTTTAGCCTTATAGTTTAGCCCTGGTTTAGCCTTATAGTTTAGCCCTGGTTTAGCCTTATAGTTTTAGCCCTGGTTTAGCCTTATAGTTTGCTGTTTAGCCTTATAGTTTTAGCCCTGGTTTAGCCTTATAGTTTAGCCCTGGTTTAGCCTTATAGATTAGTCCCTGGTTTAGCCTATAGTTTAGCCCTGGTTTAGCCTTATAGTTTAGCCCTGGTTTAGCCTTTAGTTTAGCCTGGTTTAGCCCTATAGTTTAGTCTGGTTTAGCCTTATAGTTTAGCCCTGGTTTAGCCTTATAGTTTAAGCCCTGGTTTAGCCTTATAGTTTAGCCCTGGTTTAGCCTTTATTAGCCCTTATAGTTAAGTCCTGGTTTAGCCTTATAGTTTAGCCCTGGTTTAGCCTTATAGTTTAGCCTGGTTTAGCCTTATAGTTTAGTCCTGGTTTAGCCTTATAGTTTAGCCCCTGGTTTAGCCTTATAGTTTAGCCCTGGTTTAGCCTTATAGTTTAAGTCCTGGTTTAGCCTTATAGTTTAGCCCTGGTTTAGCCTTATAGTTTAGCCTGGTTTAGCCTTATAGTTAAGCCCTGGTTTAGCCTTATAGTTTTAGCCTGGTTTAGCCTTATAGTTTAGCCCTGGTTTAGCCTTATAGTTTAGTCCTGGTTTAGCCTTATAGTTTAGCCCTGGTTTAGCCTTATAGTTTAGCCCTGGTTTAGCCTTATAGTTTAGCCCTGGTTTAGCCTTATAGTTAAGTCCTGGTTTAGCCTTATAGTTTAGCCCTGGTTTAGCCTTATAGTTTAGCCCTGGTTTAGCCTTATAGTTTTAGCCCTGTTGTTTTTTAGCCTTATAGTTTAGCCCTGGTTTAGCCTTATAGTTTAGTCCTGGTTTAGCCTTATAGTTTAGCCCTGGTTTAGCTTATGTTTAGTTCTGGTTAGCCTTATAGTTTAGCCCTGGTTTAGCCTTATAGTTTAGTCCTGGTTTAGCCTTATAGTTTAGCCCTGGTTTAGCCTTATAGTTAAGTCCTGGTTTAGCCTTATAGTTTAGCCCTGGTTTAGCCTTATAGTTTAGCCTGGTTTAGCCTTATAGTTTAGCCCTGGTTTAGCCTTATAGTTTAGCCTGGTTTAGCCTTATAGTTTAGCCCTGGTTTAGCCTTATAGTTTAGTCCTGTTTGCCTTATAGTTTAGCCTGGTTTAGCCTTATAGTTTAGCCCTGGTTTAGCTTATAGGTTTAGCCTTATAGTTTAGCCCTGGTTTAGCCTTTATTAGTTATAGTCCTGGTTTAGCCTTATAGTTTAGCCCTGGTTTAGCCTTATAGTTTAGTCCTGGTTTAGCCTTATGTTTAGCCTGGTTTAGCCTTATAGTTTGCCTGGTTTAGCCTTATTTCTGGTTTAGCCTTATAGTTAAGTCCTGGTTTAGCCTTATAGTTTAGCCCTGGTTTAGCCTTATAGTTTAGTCCCTGGTTTTAGCCTTATAGTTTAGTCCTGGTTTAGCCTTATAGTTTAGCCTGGTTGTTTGTTGCCTGGTTTAGCCCTATAGTTTAGTCCTGGTTTAGCCTTATAGTTTAGCCCTGTTTAGCCTTATAGTTTAGCCCTGGTTTAGCCTTATAGTTTAGCCCTGTTTAGCCTTTATTTAGTTTTAGCCTATAGTTTAGCCTGGTTTAGCCTTATAGTTTAGTCCTGGTTTAGCCTTATAGTTTAGCCTTTTTTCTGGTTTAGCCTTATAGTTTAGCCTGGTTTAGCCTTGTCTATAGTTTAGCCTGGTTTAGCCTTATAGTTTAGCCTGGTTTAGCCTTATAGTTTAGCCCTGGTTTAGCCTTATAGTTTTAGCCTGGTTTAGCCTTATAGTTTAGCCCTGGTTTAGCCTTATAGTTTAGCCTGGTTTAGCCTTATAGTTAAGTCCTGGTTTAGCCTTATAGTTAGCCCTGGTTTAGCCTTATAGTTTAGCCTGGTTTTATGCCTTACTAGTTTAGTCCTGGTTTAGCCTTATAGTTAATCCTGGTTTAGCTTATAGTTTAGCCCTTGGTTTACCCTATAGTTTTAGTCCTGGTTTAGCCTTATAGTTTAGCCCTGTTTAGCCTTATAGTTTTAGCCCTGGTTTAGCCTTATAGTTTAGCCCTATAGTTTAGTCATGGTTTGAGCCTCTATAGTTTAGCCCTATAGTGTAGTCCTGGTTTAGCCCTTATAGTTTAGTCCTGGTTTAGCCTTTATAGTTTAGCCCTGGTGTAGCCTTTATAGTTTAGCCCTGGTGCCTTATAGTTTAGCCCTGGTTTAGCCTTATAGTTTAGCCCTGGGTTTAGCCCTATAGTTGTAGTCCCCTGTTTAGCCTTATAGTTTAGCCTGGTGTAGCCAGGACTAAATGTAACTCACCTTTACCATGCGGGGGTGAGTTCGCGGACCGTGGGACAAACTTGAAATATATAAGTAGTAGTAGTAGTAGTAGTAGTAGTAGTAAGTAATAGTAGTAAGTAAATACACATGAAGACTACAATGGGAAAGTAAATGTTCCCATTTATCAAAACAGAGAGATCCCTTTGAAACCCAGATTACTGACATATGAATAAGTCATGTTTATGCCTGCATTTTTTAAGCCTATGTCCACACTCCGACAGCAGTTGGTTCATCCTAAAGAAAACACTCCAAACAGTAATGTTGTGTATGCAGTCCAGTGCAGCGAGGAGTCTTAGAGATTGTACATAAGGAAGACCAAGCAGCCTCAAGTACATGTACCAACATCGACTCCCGAGCTCCCCTGGGCTCCTCTGCAGTGTTTTTACATCAGCAGAAACATCAGCACAGCTTTCAAGACCAGGGTGGACATGTACTGGACAGGTGGTTTGAGAGGGGTGTAAAGGAGGCCATGTAAAAGTGGAGAAGCCCTCTCTTAACGGGGTGGGCACAATTTGTCTACGACTTACAGTGCTGTGCTAAAGACAATACCTCAGGGGTTTGAGAGCTAACAACCTTTCCCTCTTAGACTAAAGGGGGATTGCCTCAAAGGGAGGTATACCATCTTATATATATGCCCTACTGGTTTTACCGTGGCACGGTACAGCGGTTAGCGCTCGTGCTTCACAGCTAGAAGGTCCGGGTTCGATTCCCACCTGGACGGGGCCTTTCTGTGTGGAGTTTGCATGTTCTCCCCATGAATGTGTAGGTTCCTCTGGGTATCCGGGTTCCCTACCACTAAAAACACGTACAATAGGCCAGGATGAATGTGAGTGTGTTTGAGAGTGTGCATGGGGGACGGCGGATGGAAATTAGCCCAAGGCTGCAATCTGGTGTGGCTTGTTTACATGCATGAGACCCATGTATGTTCATTAACAGGCACTGTCCCGACCAAATAAACCAATAAATACATGTATTATTAATTTATTAGGCCACACAGGTGTGGCCTAATGGGTCATCACCTACAACTGTAATAATAATAAAATAATGCACCGGTTTTATAGCGCTTTTTTTTTTACACTCAAAGACGCTTTACATTGCATTATTCATTCACCCCAGACTTGGTGTTGGTAAGCTATAGTACTATTGTAGCCACAGCTGCCCTGGGGTAGCTGCCCTGGCCCTGGGGTAGACTGATGGAAGCGAGCCAACCAGTCTGCGCCATCGGCCCCTCCGACCACCACCAACCACTCTCACTCACTACATTCACCCAGGCTTCCTGGTGTTCCCAACGGTCTCCCATCCAAGTACCGATCAGGCCTTCCTGCTTAGCATCCGAGGTCTGACGGGATCAGGCAGAGCAAACGCGGTCTGGCCAGTGCTCAGTGCAAATTCATGATGATAGTGGGATGATTGTTGAAACGTCTTAAACAACATCGAATCAAAACTAGAAGTCCAGATGAAATAAATATTTTTCCAAGCATGTTTGTTACTTGGATGAAAGACTGAATTTCCACAGACTCATTTATGTCCTACTGGTTTTAAAGATCAACTATTCATTATTGAAAATAGATGACAGATCCGACTGAATAAAGCTTATTGTACATGAGCGGAGGGTGTCTGCACGCGCTACTGAGGTGGGGAGGTTTTGAGGAAAATGACCTTGAAATTACATTTCCCGAATAAATCTATGAAGAAACGATGAATCATTCATTAATCCGAGTTTATTTGTTTCACGGTAACACTTGAGTATGGACTTGGTTCTTTGTCTTATGTCGACCGTGTCCTCTCCGGTCCAACAGCCCCCTCCGCAGACTCCTGCCCGGGCCAACGCAGTTGAACGTTTCGGTCTAAAAAGGCATTTGGAGCTGCAGCGCATGTGCTTTTTACGCACGCATTTGGATATGACAATGTACTACGCTTATGTCGCCACTTTTTAGCTTAAAAAAAACGTGTAAGTGCATTATTCCACTACAAGCCTAAAATCATACACTGAAGACTATTTGTACTATCTATCTATTACATTAGCCCAATCATCGAAAATATTGCCAGAATGGTAAAGGAAATAATCTATTCTATTCCCTCTTTCTTGAGCACAAAGTTTGAACAGCGTCCATTTATCTCCGGAAAATCTTTGAAAACGAAATGAAAGCCATGGCAAACAAGTTTATTTCTAACTTGGAGCGAATGCATGACACCAATGTGCTCCATTCGTGTCATCCGTGTGAATTTTAAGGCATAATTATCCAAGAAACACGTGCGCTGCAGTTTGGGAAAAGCGCGTTAAAGTTGATTTGCGCATTTGTGCCAAAACATCTGTCCTAGGCGTTTGTTTTTGCCCTTTTCAAATATTAACGACGGAGACTCGAGCGCAGGCTAAATGTGTTTTGTTGTTATTGTTCTAATTTAATTTCTGTTTTGTGGAGAGTTGGTTGTGGGTTTGTTCCTTTTTTGTTATGTTAGAAAACAACCAAAAATCATAATACAGGATTATCATCATTTTATAAGGCCACTGCGCGTAAATGCGTCAGAACTGGTTTTCACTCGCTTGTGCCAGTGAAACCGAGGAGGAGGAGGAGGAGGAGGAGGAGGGAGGAGGAGGAGGAGGAGGAGAAGAAAGGGGTGTCTGCGTAACTGACGTCCAACCCTCTCCATTTACGCATTACGCGCCGTTTACGCATGCACGGTGAGAGAGAGAGAGAGAGGCCGGCGGACAGTGCGGATGGATAAACAGCGTTTATTAAGTGATGCACTATACTCACGTTTACAGGCGTTATAAACATTACGCATATATGGTTACTATGGCTACGGACACAGACAAACGGACGGACAAACATGGCAGACAACGACACTGACGTACACGGGGTGGGGGGGCGGGGCACAAGTGCTATACAGGTCACACCGGGACGCGCTTTGGCTCTTTTCCCTTTACCCCCGGTTTTCTCATTGTCCTTTCTGCGCCCGGTGTGATTGAGTTCATGTTTTTCCTCAGTCAGTTTATGATTGATCTCTGAAACGCCACCAAAAAGACAAGGGAAAAAACGGTCCTTTTGTTTTACGCTACGGCGCGCTGCTCGTCTTCACTTTGGCCACGAACTTCTTCTCCTTGACGCGCCGGTTCTGGAACCAGATGGTGATCTGGCGCTCGGACAGGTTGGTGGCGGCGGAGATCTTCCTCCGCTTGTCCTTGGTGATGAACTTGTTGGCCCCGTACTCCCTCTCCAGCTCCTTCAGCTGCACCTTGGTGTACGGGATGCGCTTCTTGCGGCCGCGGCGGAAGGGCGAGCCGTCGTGCTGGTGCGCCACCACGTCTGCGACACAAGGAAGGGAAAAAACGCACGTCAGCTAGAGGTGAAACAGTGGGATAGGCTGCATGTGAGGAGAAGATACAAGGTGACCGCATCCAATTTGGAGAAGCAGCGACAGACTTAAAAAAAAAAAAAAAAAAAGACACCCTGCGGAATTTTTCAGGTCACATGTCGCACAAGAACAACTCAAGCGTTTTAAAATTTAAACACATGGGGGAAAACTAATAATAAGCAAGCAAACACCGACCAAACGTGCAAATCATGGTCAGACAATGCTTTTTTTTCTGCTGTGAGATATTTATAAAATAATTATAGGAAGAGGAATTATGTATTTGACGCTGCGTTCAAGGACTCGGGTGCTTTCCTTGCGATTGTGACGGCTTTGTTCCCTTTTGTTCGTGCTTTTTATGTCGGAAATGCCCTCCTCAGACCTGTCTGTAACTGTAAGGGGAGCGGCGACGTCTCCGGCTCGTCTCCATGGAAACGTCGACTAAAGGCAGTCCAATATGACCATTAAACAGGTTAGGTCCTCACAGCAAAGTAGCATTTTCTGTGTCGAGCTTCTTATTTGGTACTGGCAACAGGAGAATCTGAAATGTTACGCAGTGGGCCTTTAATATTTAATTCTCCATTCTGCTAGCGTTCATCTGCTAGCATTTTTCTCACACATACACTTCTCAGAGAACAACAACAGTTTATCATTAATGTAACACATGATCCGATGTTCACCGCTGTCAGACCTGAGTTGACCCAAGTTCCCAAAGTTCTTTTTCCCAAAACGCAGCACAAACCTTATGTTTGTGTACATGCATACTGCATACATTTCTATCTTCGTGTTGTCTTCTTACTTTGGAAGTCTTGTAATCATCATGTGATTTTCTTTTGTTAAACATGAATGTTTTCCTTTAGCAAAGCTGCTGTACGTAAAGTCAATGTGGACAATTGTAATTGTGTAATCCAGGAATTTGTAATGTAAAGTGTTATATTGTACGAGATGTTGTATCACTGTAACCGGAATGTAAATTAATTTTGAATATGGGGGTAGGCACTTATAAGCTTTCTTGCTTCGGCCTACTGCTTTTGAGTTTTGTTACTTTTTTGTTACTTTATTTATTTCTGCGCTGCTACAATGTTAATGTAAATAATGTAAATAATCACTCAAATAAATTCCCAACTAAAACTAACTAAATGCAAAGCAGCGACATCTCCATGGAGAAGAGTTGAGTTGAGATTACTTCAAACCTTTATTTAAGCAATCATAAGTCATTTTTTTCAGTGCAAGTAACACTAGCAATCCTCAAAATCATTCGAAAAACAACTCGGGGCGACATTTATAATCATTTCAAGCCCTTGACTGTACTAACATGGTTCCATTAAACCTACATCAAATTCAGTGTTATAGATTCCAAAAGATTGTCCGGAAATCCTCCCACAACCCTCGCCTTTGAATAACTTTGACAGTTACTCTGAGATCTGAATGACTTTTCCCCAAACCAGCGCCTCCAGTGGTGATCAGTGTTAGAGCAGCGCGGACTGAAAAGTGGGTCAGGGGATATGTTGATATTTACAAGCGCCGGTGCCTATTCCGGGTCGGCCCTTTAGGCGTTTGACCCCGAGTTTCACAGACAGGGCCGTGTCCAGACTATTTTCACCGGGGGGGCCACCACGCACTTTACATTACACTGATTTGGTTATAAAATGTTTCCTTTTATATAGGCTACTTGCTATATTTTCTGTACTACATAAAGTGTATGTGAATTTATTTATGTAGAAAAAAATACATAATTTTCTGTATTTTCAAAAAAACACATCATCCCCATATCCCTTACATGAAAAACACAATGTGGGCTGTATAACATTCTTATATATATTAAAACTTGTTTCCAAATTGCACATCCCAACTATGAAAATATGTAAAATATTTGTCGCCTAGAACCAATTTCTTTTACATTTGTGTCATTTATTTGAGAGGAGACAAACAAGAAACTTCCTTTAACCACTTACCTGCCATCCACACACATGCTTTCAGAAACTACAAGGTCTTAGCTTTCAAATGAGGCATTGCACCGGCCCAACAAAAACGCCACAACACGGGACAAAAAAAGCGACGAAAATACGACAAAAACACGTCAACAAAGCGAGAAAAATATGTGAAAAAGTACACAACAAAAGCGTGACCAAAAAAAACATCCAAAATGAGGGGGGGGGGCAAAATAATACAATGATACAACTAAAAAGTGATGAAAAAGCAACCCAAAAAAAGCGGCATAAATGTGATGTAAATGCGGCGACAACGTGACAAAAACGGTTTGTAGGTCTTAGCTTTCAAATGAGGGGTTACACTGGCCTATAAGCTGTCAACGCCTGTCAAGAAGCTTTTAGATTTGGGTAAAATGCGCACAGTTAAGGTGGGGGTTAAGAGGTTAACTACCAGAGCAGGAAGAAACGCTTTCCACATTTTTTTTTACCCATTTTAAACAAATTTCTCCCCAAAAAAAAATTCTCACATTTTTCCATGTTTCTCCCCATTTTTTCCCCACATTTTTCCCACCTCGTGTTTGACTTTTTTATTTTTATTTTCTTTTTTTACTTTTTTTTTTCTAATTCGCTCCCATTTTTCCTCATTTGTTTGATGACCAACAGCATCACGATCCTATACTTTCATTTTCTCAACACCAGAGCTCAACCTTTTTTTTTCTTCCACACCGTCCTAGTATCGTTTAGAACAGGACCCAGCCCTAGTTTTAAAAGCGTGAGCAAATACTAAAATAGTACCACGCAAAAAAGGGGGTCATTTTTAAAGACAAACAGCTGGAAACTATAGCTTCTTTTTTATTATTATTATTTTTTGTCCATGTTGCAGTCAATCAACCTTTTCAAAGTGGGTGAGTTCCAGTATTAGGTCCCCAGGTCTGGTATACACGGTACTGTTAAAAGTTTGGAAACGCTATTATTAAGGTGTAAATAGATTCTCCATAGTCCCATGTGTTCATTCAATGAGAATCACACAATGGAAATGGTCAAATAGAGAAAAGCCATGTGCATAAAAACTGTTTCCCAAAAATAATAGTGCGAAAGTTACTCTGCTGACGACAAGCGGACTTGCGTGAATGAAAAAGGGTTTGCGACGCCGGCGTCCATTATCCGCAAAGTGTTTAAGTCTGTGACAGTACGAGCGCTAATTAAAAAAGGCTAATTCAGACGTTGCAAACTTCAAGCAGGCTAATTTACCGCAACATTACCTTCGCGTAATCAACCTCCAGTGCAATTCCTCACCATGGAAACATCTAAATAGTGAATAACTTTAGAACATGGATTTGGTTTACTTGTTCAGTTTCAACACGGAAAATGTGATCGATCCACCTTTCATTTGCTTAAGGAACTTTTTACGCAGGAAAAAAAACACAGTGGCTGTTTGTGGTTAGCATAGCGCCTTTACTTTCCATTACAGCGGCTTCTCTATAACGCTCCAATCCTAAAGGGTTCTTGTAGGTGTTCTATTGTATGAGGAATGTATGCGTAACCGTGGAGATGGTTTGATCAGCCGAGAAAACCTTCAAGAAACCCGAAAACACAATTGATTCTGGGGCGACCTATAGAGCCCACCGCGACGCTATGCTAGCCACCCATGCAGCCGCTATTTTCGTCCGCATAAAACGTTCCGTAATGCACCTTTAATGTGGAGTCCAGTGTGTGTGCCGAGTGGAATTACAGAGTTACAATGCAAATAAAACCTTGTGACTGGTTTTGGCTCGTGTTTGTTTGTTTTCCGTAGAAAGACCTTTGGCTTGTGGTTATGGACTCTTTTTATCATCATTATAAAACATGTGATGAAAACATAGCCTATATCTTATGTTTATTTCCCAACGCTAAGTATGAGTCTGTACCAACCGGACTGCGTGAAATACATTTGGCAAGGATATTTTTAGTACGGGCCTAATAATGCTTTAATTACCCGTCGCTTCTCATAATTATAGGCAATAAACGAAACACAGTAATGGACAAAAATAGTCTGCGGTCAGTCGTAACCTTTTCTGTGCTTGTTATTTGGGGACTCATTTTGTTCTTGGAGGCATTATTATTGTTTTATGTACTAGGCCAGTGGTTTCTTTCCAACGTATTTGACTCTAAAGTTTAAAAAAAACAATCCAGATTCTGATCAAATGACAGTTGTTTTGGCCAAATATTCAGCTTTATTTGATGCTAATTATAAAAAAAATGTGTCTCTCTTTTTTTGGACCATGCTGTATTTGACTTTATGTTGTCCTTCGTAAGCTGTACCAGCTGAGAACCACTGATACTAGGACTGCTGTACTACTACTACTGTTCAAAGTTAGGCATAGGCAAATACCACGCTCCCGTAAACTCAAACTATCTATTTCTGCTTGTTTGTCTTTTCAGGGGCATCATTTAAGTCGATGGGTGCCGGTTACTTCAGTTTTTAAGCTAATCTACTCAAATAGTATAGCAGCCATTTTTACTTTCTTTTCTTTTTTGTGCCACGGCAACTGCCAGAACATGAAACTGATTTATTATTATTATTATATTATTATTACTACTACTATTACTATTACTATCATTATTATTATTATTTACAATTCTTACACTGCAAAAAATTATACGCTAAAAACCGTGTAAGTAAAAAAATATGAGTTGAAGTGACTGGAATTAGTATTATTTGTTCTAATTTGACTCCAAGTAAAAATATCTGCCAGCGGAATAAGATATTTTCTCTCTCTCTCTCTCTCTCTCTCTCTCTCTCTCTCTCTCATTGCAAGTAAACTTTGATAATTCTAGTAAAGTTGGCTAATTTAAGTAAAATTTGATTATTTAAGTAAAATTTGATAATTCCAGTGAAATTTTATTTTTTTGTTTTGTAAAATTAGACAATTCAAGTAAAATTTCATTCAAGTAAAATTTTCAATTTTACTTGAAAATTTCATTATTCAAGTAAAATGTATAATTTATGTTTATTCATTTATTGTTATTATTAATCATGTGTTTATCTATATTCTTATTCTTAAGTGCAACAAGACTTAACCCATGCATATAATTTTCTCATACTCTATAAATATACGTATTTCAAGAATCTGTTTATTACGTATTTATCTTTAGTGTTGCGGTGTACTCGAGTCCTCCTGTACATGTTGTATACTTCTGACGTCATGGCTGCGCCAAACGTCCAAACGTGTCTTACTTATATTGTGCATGACGATGTTATTAGGATATTTTACGGAACGGTTTCAATTAAATTCTAAAAGCAACGTTACATTAGGATAAATGGAGCTAAATGAGGGACAATCGTGACTAACTCTACATGTCAGTGTGTTTTTTTTAGTTAAGTCCGTGTTTGCAACAAAATGGGCAAATCCCAGTCAGACGGAAGACATCGCGTGATTTCGCCGTAAATTGTAGATCCTTTTGCATCAGTAACGTCACTTCAGCGATATATCGTGCAGCCAGACCAGAGCGTGATACTGCGACCAACGTGAAAGGCAATGTTTATATGATCATGAAAAATAATGGTGATTTGTTTTTGTCTGCCGCCATTTTTACACGCGCAGTGCATGCAGGGCAAATGCTACAATTGTGGAATAGTGTTATCGTGTTTTAAGAGGTTTAATTTTCGACCTCCAATTTACTTATAAATACTTTGAGCAGAGCTAGTTATTCTTTACCTATTTTGTTTTAAATAAGAAATGCACGAATGTGTGGCTGCCTGACTACATTTGTTTTTTGCCAACTAACAGTTAGAGACAAACCCTCGTTTCAGCGTAAGCGTGTTTCAGAGGCGTCTGCATGATCTTATTAATAAAGAGGTTACTGTTCACGAGGAGCCACGTGACCTGATTGTTACTGAATTAATTAAAGCCTTGCGTGGTGACCTCCGACAGATGCGCCTTTACGCACAGCCCACTCATACACACTCACACACTCACACTCTCTCACACACACTCACACACACTCTGACCGCAGAGCGTGTCCACAACGGCGGGCTAGACTGACTTAAGAAAGCGTCAATTCAATTATTTTGTCGTACTTTTACAAATAACGCTTATCCTTTATTGAGTTATTATTTCTGCAGGAAAGCCCTGGTGCCTTCAGCTAAAATAGCAAACATCCTTGTGTAAACAGCAGTCAGAGCCGTGTAACCTCGGCTCTCACACACACTCAGAGCCCAGTGTTACCTGCTAACGCGCTCTTCCACAAGTGGCTCTGGCCCTGCTCCTTGCAGTACATCTGTCCGCCCCAGCCGTTGGTCAGGGCCCAGGGCTGGTAAGTGTCCACGGGCAGCAGCGTGTCATGCCGCGGCTCTGCGCCCAGCGTCTGCACCACGGACACGTCCAGATAACTGGCCATGGACTGGTAAGGGCCGGGGTAGCTGTGGTAGAAGGCCAGCTCCTTGGCGCGGTGATTCGGGTACTCCTCAGAGGGGACCGGGGTGTCCATGTACTGGGAGCTGAGCGCTCCCGCCGCCTGGGTGCATGACTTGAGCGCGCCGCGGCTCATGCGGCACGGGTAGTAGCCGTTGCTGAAGTAGCTGTAGGGCAGAGCAGTGGCAGAGGGGCTCTGGTGCGGCACGGCGGAGGCGCACGGTCCAGCGGCACACTGTTTCCCCGAGGCCAAGCTGTTATCACCGGAGCCAGAGGCCGACACTTCCACGGCCGGGTATCCCGCAGAGGAGTGCATCAGGCTGGACGGGTGGCCGCCTAGAGCGGCGGAGTGTGCCATGATGTTGCGGCATTGCGTGGCCGCGGCTGAGGGGAAGCCCTCCATGTTCTTGTTCAACTCGTCCAGGTTATTATCGTACACAAACATCACCGTGTCCGCGTGCCAGCGAGGGCTGAGCACGAGCGAGGCGCTCATAGGGCTGTCCGCTCCACGCGCCTTTGCTACATGGGCTTCACGCGCTCACCACAGACCACGCAGCTTCACGCGGACCACCACAGCCGTGGCGCTCGAGGCAAAGACCCCGGTGCACGGCCGCAGAGCCGTTACATTCAGCCGCAGCCTTGACGCAACGCACCCCGGGGCACGAGGAGGAGGCGCGCCTGTCCATTGGATGAGAGCGGCCAGTCACGTGACGAGACAAGAGAAAAACCGCAGAAGAAGAGTCCAGTTGAGGACTGTCAGTCAAAAACCTGATTAACGCTCTGTGCGGCACAGCACCGCTCCGTGCGTCCTGTGCGTAATGAGGCTCATGGAGACGAACAGTGTGTTCATTACGCAGTGCGTAAAGATCTCTATCTCCAAACACCAACAGGAGCAGAACATTTACTCTTAGGTACATTTAAAGCGCCATAAACGAGCCTTACTGACGGAGCGGTGGAATTCTCTGAATTATAGACACGTTTAAAGACTATAATCAGCTCTGCCAAATACATCAAACTCTTTATCGTGTCGTAAAATATTTTTAAAAATCATAACATGAGAGGGACGTTTTACTCGTGATGTAAAAGGTTTGTTGGTAAAATAACTTTTCCTTTTGGACGCTCATCTTAGAGTTTGAATATGTTTATGGTCATCCTGCCGCTGGTGCAGGCTCTGCCGCAGAGGGCTGGGCTCTGACACGCACACACACGTACACACAAATACACACAAATACACACAAATACACACACATCAACAATTGTGTAGGCTCTCATTCGTCCAGGACTCATTCATGGGACTGGGTTGTCTTTGCATTTTTCTCCAGTCTCCCAGATTTGGAAGAGAAGATGGAAGTATTTTTATTCCCCCAAAACATGGCACTTTTACGCACTAAAGCCCCATTACTGTGGTTGTTAGAAACAGAACTGCTTTCCTCGTAAATGACTTGTGTTTTATCGTTGGAAACATTGGACTGAACTAAATGAACAACTCATTCATAACAACAGCGGCATCAACAAACTCTCCTCCTGCGCAAACGCACGTGTATCTACTCCAAAGTCAAAAGGATAAATGTAGAGCGGTAAAGACTCATGTAAACATAGTGGTGTGATACAGTAGCGCGTTAAATTTGTCGCAGGTGAAACGTTTCTGCGGATTATCCGCGAAGCCCCGCGCATAATCCTCTGCCGTGAATGTGTCCTGCTGATCATAACGTGTGTATTCAGACATTTGTGACAAATATTGTGTGAATGAGCCTAAATAAGACGCCATTACGCACAGGACATGCGCCTCTGATGCTCGGCGCGATCCTTTTTCATAACTGAAAACACTCTTTGTCACACTTTTTCTTTACGTAGCAACATAATCGCACTCACGAACGACACAAGAAGAAAATCTGTTTAGGAGGAGCCACTCAACCGCAAACTCAAATCAGGACTTAATCTGGCACATTTTATTTTATTTTTATTTTATTTATTGTTTTTATTTTATTTTGGGCATTTTAATTCAATGTATATTTTAATTTATTTCTATCTTCATTTTTATTTAATTTATTTTAGTTTTACTTTTATTAAATGTTTAATATTTTTTATTGAAATTATTTTTTATCCTATTTTATTATCATTTCGCATTTAATTTAATGATAATATTATCATCCATATTATGATTTGTTTCTGTCATATTTGTGCTCATAATTCAACACCTGGACAGTCCCCGCTGAGATTTTAGAGTCCTGCGTGCCCTGGCCCTTGAACCTATTGTACATGTTTACAACGGTACAAGGGAAAGGGAATGTAACTCAGATGGTGGAGTATCAACTCCTCACAGAAGGTGAGATCTGGGAGTCGAACCGGAGACCTTCTTCAATTGACATAACATCCATACCTCTGCATAAAATAAACAATAGGGAATCGTAACATTTTTTGATATTCTGACAATTGCTATTGTTGCCTCAAATAAATGACGCTGTGGTGGTTTGCCAGATCTCACATCTGCATTATCTTGTATTTTATAGGTTTCATTTATGCACAATATTTTCTCTCTGCATGGACTTTGGAAATAATTTGAGAGGATTATTTTTGACTTTTGTAATATGATCCAAAAAACTGTGTTATTTATTTTATATTCATTCTATAGTCTAGTCCAATGGTTTTCAAACCTTTCACATCAAGCACCATCTCATTAATTATCCATCTCCCCGAGACTAGATTAACACTGAATTTGGTTCATAAACTGAACTCAAAATTATGAGATTTCGACTTGGTTTACGTTACACTTTGGCCTAACTTCATGAAACAAAAACTAGCATAAACTTGAACACCTCCTCTGTCAGCGCATTTAAACTGGAGGGGGTCACTTTCTTATAATGGTGTCAGAAGGTGGAGACAATATTCAAAAATGTGCATAATGCTGGTCAGTGGTAAGGACTCACGTAATTTGCGTATAAGCTAAAATCTCACACATATTTTTTCCTGCAGCAAAATCGTTTTAATTCAGTTATATTTCAAGTGTGGATTATTTTTTCCAGAATGAGAAGAGCCAGTATCACTATATCCATCAATAAGAAAAACAGCTTATCCAAAAATATGAAGAAATCCAACACCAAACAGAATTATTGCGTGATTCAACATTTCACTGTCGATATTTCTGGCAAATGATAACTTCAAAACGCATTTCTCTTACTCTGTGGCGACAACAGTTCCACTAAAGTATCCACTCTTGTACTGGACAATATGGTATTATTATTATTTTTGTTTTTTAGATTTTTTGACATCTAATTCCTAGCCATTGTTGATCTTCGAACCCCAAAAGACGGGGGACATTTAAATTTTTCAGTAACATTTTATAATAACTACACATTATTTAGCCTTAATAAATGATGAGTTCACACTTAATTAATCATGAACAAGTCATTAGTTAAGTGTGACTAAGTGAAGTATGTGAAGAACTATTCATTATGAGTTAGGCATTGACTGTAGTACTTAAGTAGTTATTAAGTGTTAGTCACACTTAACTAATTCATGATGAATTAAGTGTTAATGTATCATTCATCAAGGCTAAATATAGTGTCGTTTTTATAAACTCGATTTAATTTTTATTTTTTTGTCCAGAAACGGGTTTATTCAAAGACAAAATATGACACACAAAATCTGAAAAATAATATTTCATTCTAATATGTGCACATCTAAACTTAATGAAACAAAGTAACATGAAATTATAAGAGTATTTGAGCAGGAAAGAAAATGATCCGCCTTTTTGCACTAAAATACAAAACAAAACTAAAAAACATCTCACTGCACTTGAAGCTTGGATAATAAATCTCGTTTTACCTGAAATAAGGAATGATTTTTACTAACTAATCCAGAGAGAGCTTTTCTTACAATGTGGACAAAATATTTATCATTTTACACCTCATCTCAGAGTGACATGCCTAAGTGTGTTTTCCCCTGAAGAGTGTCGTCCTTAAACCCCCAAACATCACCAGTCCAACCGCCTTGTCCCCTCTCCGTCCTCTGCCCGCGCGCTCTGGCGTGTACCGGCGCATACTTCAGCCCCGTTTTTAGCCTTGACATACGGATACATCCGTGTGGTCGCGAGAGGGGGGGCGGGGTCAGACTGGGCCTCCGGGGAGGGTCAAGGTCAAGTTTAACACGGGACAGAACGCGCGTGAGGAGGGAGGGAGAGGGGAGTTCGTGTTTAAAGAAAGAGGGGGGGGGGGAATAGGAAGAGTCTCAAGTTCAAGGCCACTGTGCCACGGCGCGCCTGCTCCTGCTCCACCTGCGCCGACGCGGACACGGACAGACGCGCAGACGCCACCGAGAGGAATGATTAACCGGGAAGGCCGTGAACGCATCGCGGTTGGGGAGGAAAAGAGTCATAAAGGCTCAGTGCGTAATGCGATTGATTATGTTTCTAAATACACACGTTTGAGCCATTTTGTCGGCTGTGTAGAGACAAAGTCTGATTCATTTGTTGATGTATTGCAAGGATTGTGTTTGAATTTAAAAAAAAGGGATTTATGAGTGGAGGGGGAAAAATGTACAAATTCTATTCAATAAATCAGGCATGTAATGAAGTTAAGCCCAAGACTGAACAATTTGAAGTCCGTATGCCAAATAAACAAATCTATAGAGAAACACTGAACCAGTGGAATAATCAATCAACGTATGAAATGGAAACCCAAGTCTTTGTGTCTTAATTGAAATATTATGTTGAAATTAGTTGAAATATTATGTCAATCCAGGAGAGCTCCGCCTTTAGCTCGCGTATTGTTACGGTTCTGATGCGTAAAAGCAGCTCACGGAGGGAAACAGGTTGTAGGCAATTCCATTCATTCGTGAGATCATTGTCTATCCTCTATCCAATGCAAACAGTAAAATAATGATCAGCTTTCATTCGAAACCAATGCGTTAGTTTTGCCCAGACTGTATCCGTGCGTAAAGACGCGACGCGCTCGGCTTTCATACCGACTGTTGCGAAAATACTATAAGGACAATCATAGCCGCACTTTTCCCATAGGCAGGACTAAACCAAGGCTTAATCCTGGTGCAAACCGGTCTTAACCAGGACTATGTGTGACAAGAGAAGTGTTGAAACCGCATAGAGGGGGAAAAAAGGACTAAACCAGAACTCAATCAGTCTGTGAAATAAACAGTGACCTCCTCAAATATAGTGACAGCGAGAGCGCGCGTGGCCCACCTGGACGGGGCCTTTCTGCATGGAGTTTGCGTGTTCTCCCCCGTGCCTGCGTATGTTTCCTACTCCGGTTTCCCCGACAACAAAACATGTACAATAGGTTCCTTAGAGATAAGATTCCTGATCTCAGTGGGATTTTCCTCGTTAAGTGAAGGTAATGGGGGGAAAAGAAGAGAGAAAAAAAACTTTGAAGAATTGAATTTGCTATTTTGGTCCAGAAGCACACACATGGGGGTTGGCAGTCGGTCACAAAATATTCTGATTCAGAAAGTTAGGACGCCCGATGTTGTACATTTATAAAAGAAGGATCAGGCTTTATGTAGGTCAAATCCAAGCGTCTATCATTCCTAAAGATGTGGAGACATTTCATTGCAGACAGTCAAATTTGACTAATTGCGCAAAAGGTTTTGTAAAATGAAAATATATATATATATATATTCGGTGAAAGCGTTGGCAAAACACGCATTTAAGATCAAGAATGTCATCGTTTCTCAGGGAAATGTAGATTTAATGCCTGTACTGGAGGCAAATCCAATGCTTTTCAATGACATTTAAGACCTCGTGCCGCAATTCATTTAATGACTTTATTCCTTTTTGTTGTTGTTTGTTTCTTATGTGTCATTTCTTATTTTCTCATGAACGAACTTTTGCAGGACACTGAAATAGTGGGACAGCATCTAAATAGGTCAGCCCCATAGAAATAAACGAAACTGGATCCAAATGGACCAATCATCAGGCTAAAACGGGCCGTCATGCTTTATGTCCAGACCCAGATTAATGTTACGTTTCGATGCGGGGAAACGCAAGATACATTTGTAGCACGGAAACATAGGCCCATATTATCCAAACGGAGGAGAGAAAAAACAAATCCTGTTTTTGTAAGGCCTGTAGTGTCAAACAGGCCGCTTGTTGTTAAGACCCGCACCTTATTCAGCCTGATATAAACTCAGACGCGGCGATGAGAGGAATCCATATTTGCTGCGTAATCGTTTCGAATGCGTCGTGTTTTCTCCATTATTCGCTTTGCGTCATCGAACGTGAAGTCAGACGGGTCTGTATATGCGCTTGATCCATGTTCCTATATGAGCTTATAGTGGCGCGGTGACAGTGCATATTTATGGATGGATGAATGCTGGGATATGGACTTTGTTACCAAACATTTTATCATTTATTTATTTATTTACATATGTTCTTGTATTTTATTTACGCTTTTGGACCGTCACTGCTTAAAATGACAGAAATTATGGATATTTTTCCTTAAATCGAGAGACGCAGACTTATGAAGTAAAGAAATCGGCCGGTGGAAAGAGTATTTTTTGCACTTTAACAGAGATAAAGCATCTTATTGTTAGTAAACTGACATTTACTGTTTCATTTTGAATGATTTACACATTTTAATTTTGTGATTTAAGAGCGAATACTTCCACTGGCAGGTTTCTTTCTACTGAACCTACTCAAATCAGGGGAAAACATTGTCATTTCCAGAAAATGTTACTGTGCAGAGCAGAATCGGCTCTTTCTGACACCTCACAGGCTTATTTCTTCTACACGGAGGAAAACACTGCGCGTTCTTAAAGCCAAAAGAGAAAACCAAATGACAAAACATCGCTACGTAACGATCCCCTCACGTTAATGACGCTCACGTAACCAGATCAAACGGCTGCTCCCCCACGGTGGTCCGCTACACGCGCGTAAACACGAGACTTTTACGGGTTCCGGTCTCGCGGGCTGCACGGACCACCTCCGCGGCTTTTGTCCGGACATTTAAAAAAAAAAAAAAAAAAAGACGACATAATGAAAGAAGCGCGTGGTGCAGAGCGCGCGGCGCAGGGAGGGATCAGAGCGCGCAGGTGCACCGCGCGTAATCTCCAAACTAATGCGGCGAGATCAGAAACAGACCCCATACAACTTAACCTCTTAACCCCCACTGAACCGAGCACATTTTCTCCAGTTCAGCTTTATCCAAATCTAAAAGCTTCTCGACTGGAGAGCAACAGTGTATTGCCTCATTTGGAAACTGAGAGCAACAAAACTGATTCCTACGTTTTTGTTGCGTTTTTTCATGTTTTCGTTCATTTTTGCTGTGTTTATGTCACTTTAGTGTTGTTGCTTTTTTTTATAGCGTTTTCATCACGTTTTGTCACGTTTTGTTGCATTTTCATCCTCGTTTTCCGTTGCTATATTGCCACTTTTTTAGATTTGGGTAAAGTCAAACTGCTGAAAATGCACTGAACTGCATAAGCTTGGAGCAATGAGATTTTCCTTTCAGGGAAAAATAAAGTTTAAAAAATAAAAGAGTTTAAGTTGTGACACCCCAAACAGTATACACTACAAAAAAAGATAACCCACCGTAACGAGCACGTTTTCTCCAGTTCAGCGTTACCCAAATCTAAAATCTTCTTGACCCGAGACCACAGTCTACACAGGCCAGGGTAACGCCTCATTTGAAAGCTAAGGCCTACGAAACGCATCTAAGCTTCTTCCTTGTTTTTGTTGTCAAGTTATTTTGTTTTGCGTTTTCGTCGCATTTTTGTGGCGTGTTTGTCACGTGCTCATTGTTTTTTTGTTTTTTTTGTTTTTTTGCAGCGTTTTGGTCGCATTTAGTTTTTTAGTGTAATTTAACTGACGAGGCCATAAACGCAACGGAAATGTGACAAAATATTAACATCTGGAAAGTTGGGACACAAACAATATTGTAGATTTGATGCAAAATGTAGGCTTTTATTTATCATGACTATTCATCTGGAAACACTAAACAGAGGAATTGAGTCACAGTTGGACATTCAACAAAAAGGACAAAAATAATGGACAATAAAATGGACAACGTAAATTCTGAAAATGTCATCATTCAACATGCAGTGGAAGTGACCATATTTATTTTATGAATTTATGGCTGAAAACTGTTTCCTAAAGGTTGTCCACACGTCCTCCGACTGGCTCATGACGCATCGTCTTCTTAATGCATCACCAGGCAAAGGTGGCAAACATCGCCACCAAGACAATTATTTATGGTAGCCTGTTGGATCCGGGCTTTTTAATGCACAACACAAGATAGGGCACACGTCATAATCAAAATGAATGTATGTCTACACAGGTGCTGTGGAGATAATAATGACAATAAGGTAAAAAGATAAAATATGTAAAAGAAAAAATAATTTGTACATAATAATGTTCATAATTATGATTTTATTGAACCTAATAACCAACCATTACTAGAATAATAATATTTGAAAGAAGTGAACAACAAAACATGGAGATGTAGGTTATGTCAGTTATGATTTCCTAACACCAACTTACCACTTACATACTGACTTTTGACATTGTTATACTTGGATTAATATATTGAACTGTCTCGTATTTCTGCTTTACCATAGTCTAGTAGTATGCATATGATGTTGTGTTAACATTATCCTTCACGACATAATGCCTTATGGAAGAACTTCTTAACACAGAAGTAGTCTTGATGCTTGTATTATAGA